>PDUQ01000056.1:0-138679 GCA_002994785.1 Heterobasidion parviporum
CATGACGATAAACTGAGGCAACCCGTCAGTTACAGGCTAGTGTCCAAAGATGAGAACTCTTTGCGCACTACTCCAAAACAAGTTATCCGGTTTGATATAGTATAAACCGTCACCTTCTTCCTCGGGACGACATAACCTCTAGAGCTGTGGAAATTGGTCTATGGCCCTATGCGCATCACCGATGGATGATCCGGCGTGCAGAAAAGTCCTCACTCTAGGCCTGTTATGTTTGGGAACAGGTGTAATTTAGAGGTCCGCAACGACCTAGGGATAAACTAGCAGGTCCGTCCGCAACGACGAGACAAAACTACCTATGGTCCTGGAACGACCCTAAACTTCCACACAAGAGGGAATACCACATAGCGACCCCGCATTCAACTGACTCAGACAAAAGTCGAGTTTCTATTTCACCACCTAATATCTTCGCACCATCATCTTCTTGACATCACCAGGATCGGCCTGGTTTAACAAAAAGGGTCCAGGAAAGGCCTGGACTCGGGTGGATCTGACGAGGACCGGAGGCCAGCCGGTAGGATGACGTGGGATGGGTACCCGCTAGGAATCAAAACAAAGGAGGCACAGGCGGAAGATAACTTCTTCGTCAAGCCAAGTACAAACCCTCATATTTGCGACCCGCATCAAAACTTCGGTGAAGGAATAACATCGGAAGGGAGACGTGGCCTGGGAAACCACTAGGAACTCAAAACAAACAGCTCAACGGAGAAGGACAACTCCTAGGCGTTGTAAATGACGTAAGTCGGTCTTCGCCCCAGAAAACGAAGTCGTACCGGAAGACGCATCCGGACAAGACAGTCAAGAACGATTCACGATGATGGAAGAGGTGCACGCAAGGCGTGGTCCATTCAGGCGACCGGACGTAGAAAGGGGGTATTGTTACGATTGGGATCTCGGGGCTCATCGGAGCACGTCTAACCCGACATCCAGCGTACCAACACTAGGCGGCTCCTCATCGGAGCGTACAACAAGGTATTCGGCATTCCCTCAAGGCTGACTAATCCGATGGATCACTCAGCATCGGACAGGAAGTGGGACATACAGATATAAAGGGGTTAAGCAACACTTAAGGAAGCATTCACATGTCAGGGCCGCATACGGTATATAAGGCCCATAGAATAGGCTAAGGGACTTTAGTCTATTCTCCTTCGTTATCCCTGTATCTCCACATACAGGCCTTCGGACCCCTTGTCCATAGGCAGTCTTCCTACTGTCTACCCCTTGTCCTTACTGTGCCCAATACAGTCGGACTCCTTTCCACTACACAGTCTCTGCGCGACTTAGGGAAGAACCGCTACTCTGAGGTTATCGAACGAGCAGTTTGTAACAATCATCAGATTATGATACATCATGGTGGTTGCTGTCAGAACCCCCTTCCTCCAATCCTCGATGAAGTTCTGGGTAGTCCCCATCCGGGGTTCTTGACTGTCTTCCCCTTCACATCAACACCACAAGCTCTTCTATCTCTTCCACCCATCGGTCTGTGTTTACTTCCTTAAGATGGTTGAATGCCTCTAGGTAGAGATCAACAGTCAGATGCCCAAATTTTCCACAATTAAAACAAGTGGTGTTAGGCTTGCCATCATATGTGCGCTTTTGGCAAACATCATTTCACTTCCAAGAGGCATTGATGTCCATGTCAACCACCTGGTTGTTCATTCTTTGTGGGGCGTTGGTGAAGTTGTAGCGAGGTGAGGGCTGCAAGTGAAAGCAGTCTAAGAAGTTGCTTCTGAAGGAGGTGGAGTTGGCAAAGATTGCCTTTTGAGCACTTTGGGCCCTCATGTATCTATCAACTTTGCAGGCCAAATTGATCTAGTCTTGTATTGTGTCCTTCGGTGGGGTTTCCTTGTCATAGATCTTATCTATGACTTTCAGGTCTAGTCCTCGTTGATAGTATGGGACCTACTCCTTATAAGGACAAATTGGTTAGAGTATTCATCCACAGTCATCCTTACTTGGGAGAAGGCCATGAGAGCACTCCGGGCTTTGTCCTTCTTGTTAGACTTCTTAAAGTGGAGTCTAAAGTCCTTCAGGAAATCTTCTCATGTCCCTAATTTCTTAGGGGACTCTGCCCCTACTATTTTGGCCAGGAAGTTCTTTGCCCATGCGCTGGTGGTCCTGTGTCTCATACATGAGAGGACCAGAGAAATCTTGTTCAAATCAGTTTTGTACCAATCCAACTCTGCTGCAAAGAGAAGGAGGCATTAGAGGATGAATTGTTGGTATTCTGTCCTACTGCCTACCGGAGTGGTGGGACCCCTACCAGTAGTGGAGATTTGCACCCTGGAAATTTGGAAAGATTTGGAGACACTTTACTCCAACAAACCACTATCTCTGTAGTAATACAGATGGCTACCACATTGGCGTTGCAAAGGCTCGCTAACTTCCTGGCAGCACAACCAGGAAGCGAACATAGTGAGGTGCCTCAACAACTGGCTGCTGCCAGTGACCAGATCAGGATCATCACCCACACCAACAACCATAGAACTGCATCATGATATAGGAGAGGGAACAATCAAGGATACACCCTCCTTATTTATCCCGATGAGTTCACTGCCTTCATCAACCTCAAACTTCTCCCCACTCTACTCTTTTCAGGAGAGCTCAACCTTGCCAGACCCACCAGGGTCAACCCTTTTTACACAATCCCTTAGAGGACAGAAGCCATAAGGGAAGTATCACCTCCAAGTAACAGGGATGCTTCCACTCAGACCGAGTACATTAGGGCAATGGTACAACAACAACTCACAAGCGCCTGAACATGGAGGGACCCCGTACTACAGGAGGATGTTCAAACTGCTGGTAACATTCTTCAGGGAATTGATGACAAACAACCACCAGCCTATTAAGAGACTTCCAACAGAAGGGCACACAGAATGTGGGGGAATGAAAGGACAAGAGGGACACACCAATCCCAAGACAGCAACAGGAGTTCATGCAATGGTCGACCAGTTCACCAACAAGATGTGACGGCTAACATTGCTCATAGATCTATCCCAGACAAGGGCCTGCATGTTTGCATTATTAGACAAACGTGAGGCCCTGAATGACTAGCTCCAAGAACTATATCATGGACTTGAGAGGATCCAGACACCTGAGACACCCTTGACAACTATGACAATGTGGACTCCTATTACAGACCCAATGAAGGTCACAGAGATTTTGAGACAGTATATTAAGTATCCAGGAACCGGAGGGTGGAGCTAGGGGCAGGGGATTTGAGAAACCCCTTGTCTCAAAGGATGATGGAGAGGAAAGGACCCTCCACATCACAGGTACCAGTTTCATGCACAGGATAACCAAAGTTAATGTCCAAAAAGACATTCAACTATAAGACCATTGGCGATGACATTAAACTAAGCATAAGAAGGAAAACCTCGAACTCGGGCAACACTCCGATCAATATGTTGACCTGCATGTTGTTAAACTGTGAAAAGATAAGAAGGCAGGGGAAGTTCCTGACCACCTTACATTTGCCCACTACATGACAGCACATGAAGTGCATCTCACCCTCTCATTGTCAAGAGGTATTCTAATAGGCGATTGGGCATCCCGCTAGGATCCCTAGTTTTACAGGGTCTTTTCTGCATTAGGGGACCCTACTATGATTCAACATAACCTGCTTTGATGGTATGCAAACTGCCTTCTCAACATCTTGGGCCATGTCAAGAAGATTATGATGCATGAATTAGTAAAAGTGATGCTGGTACAGCATTTGGGAAGTGGTGTCCTTGAACCTCACTATCAAGGTCTGACAGGCATCTTGGACGTCCCACTTTAGATCTCCAGTTTCACAGGGTTGTTTCCACATTAGGGAGCCCTAACGTGATGCACAGAATAGTAGACACTCCACTCACTATTGATGGAGCTGGGAAAACTACATCTGGAATGATGTAAAACTGCCAAAGGCTTGGTCCGCAATAACTATAAACTAGTTATTGTCTAGAACAATGCTTAAACTACTGAAAATCCTTGGAATGTGGTTGTATTCTGGCAGGTTGCAGAACTGAAGCACCTGCATTGCAGAACCCTGCCAACATGGTTGAGGCTCTTCTATATTCACTTGCCTTCTGGTAAAAGAATATAGGGTTGACCTAGTTCAATTCCAGGCGAGGGGTTTGGGGACATGGAAGAGCAAGCATCTTTTTATGGCATGCCCATTCTACTCTTAAAGTTGGAACTCAAGGGATTCTGCTTCAAGGGCCAGTCAGGAGGCAACAGGGACATGTGCCTCGGATCAAAAGTCAATGCCTTAGGGACGGGGAAGAGCAGGCCACTCTTTGTCTTGGGACCCGACTCTCTAATGTCCAAAAAGACAGTAAACTACTGTCCTTTGGTTCACAGGGATCATGATTGTCTGCTTGGAGAGAGCCAAGTAGGGAATCAGTCCGAAATGACCTTGAACCTCACAAGCCTCAATAGATTTAATCCTCTGGGGTGAGGTAGTTTAAGCCAGGCGATAGCAGGGCATCCTCCATGACGTTCAACTGGACTGCCCTTCATGAGTTGTGTCAAAATATGAGATATCTTTTGGCACAACTATAAGTTATCTAGTTTAATATACCATAAACCATTGATGTGCTAGCAATGGCTCTGAGTGCAAACACACATAACAAAACCACCACTAAACATAGGTAGGCTTGGAGCTGACTTGTCTGTAGACTGAAGGACCTTGTTAGTAGTGAGATGGGGTGTGATAGATGTATGCAAAGCTATGCAAAGTGGTGCAAAGTCAATGCAAAGATTAGCAAAGTAGTGGTAGGGTGCAAAGGTGCAAAGGCACACGATGGGCACAAGGTGAGGTGAAGACATGCGAACCCAAGTCACATTTGACTCAGGCGACTTCAAGGGCAGTGACAAAGGCCCTGACAATAAATACAATGGTAGTGCAAAAGTGAGGCAAGAGTGGCAAAGACAATGGCAAAGACAAGTGAGATCTTCTTGTGAAGTTGAGCTTAAAACAGAGGAGTGTTTGAAACTAGTCTATTGCAGAGCCAAAAGTAGGTATTTATAGTAAAACGAAGTAGGTAGAGTAAACTTAAACTTGTATGATAAAATGCAAGCGAGGTGGCGCCAAGCCTAGAAAATTGAAAAATAAAGGAAATCATGTGCAGAGTGGCTTATAGACCACGAGGTTCTGTCACGCCGCAGTTGAGAAAGTAAATGGTATCCAGTAAAGGAATATATGGGCGGGAGAGGTGGTTTGTGCAAGGTATGAAAAAAATGAGTCATGAGACCTGTTGTGTCCAATAAGCATATGCAATAAAGCCCACTGTGGATAGAGCATCGTGGAGATAAACTTCAAAGTGCCTGCATAGGAGGGTGCACGGCGCACAATGTTGGGGCTTGGCAGCGGTGGCATTATTGAAGGCACTCTTCTGAGTGGTTGCACAACACCCAAGCAATTGCACATACCGCAAGGTACTGTGAAACTATACTGTGGAAAGGGTGGCATTGGCCTGCTGTCATAACCATCTTCACGTAAGGTGTCTCGGAGAATATTGTGCAAAGCTGCAAGCCATCCCAAACCTAGCTGAGGGCTGCCGACCACCAGTGGAGGCCAGTGCAAAGTCCTGCAAACTTAAGCAATCAACTGCAAAAAAGATGCAAAAAACTGGGGCCTCAGTGTATAGAGAGGTGGTGTGCTCATTACCGTTTACCATCGCACCTCAGTAGAACCCTTCAAGAAGTAGGACCTGGTCTAGGGCCCTATGTGCAACCGAAGCGAATGCCAGGTGCAGAAAAGTCTACTATCTTTTACAGATACTCTATGTTGGTGATAGGTTCACGGGTCTGCAATGACCCAGGGATAAACTAAAGGACATCTGCAAAGACAATAAATCTATGGAATGTCTGGAAGAATATTTAAACTACCATCAAGAAGACATACCTTACAGCAACCCCACACATCACCATCTATGGGCTAAAAGTCTATTCAATGCAAGATCTCACCCATTGGCAGCAGATGCTAAACTGCAGGATAAACAGGGCTACATCATGGAGAATTAGGCTTCCTCACTCTGGATGGAAACCCAATGGGACAACTTAAAAGTCTATTTGCTCGGGTTCTTACCTTGTGTCTATATTGTGAATAAAACTCTAGATGTTTACCAATCTTCAACAAGGATAGGCCACCACATGGGGCTGACAGGTGCTTGGATCTTGAACCTTGCCGGTTTGAACGAAAAAACCCCTTGACACCCAAGATTATGAAGCAAAACTATCCTGGAAACACTGAAGCATGGCCTTCGGTATTTGGAAGAAGAATGACAATAAGTGAAGGAGTCTATTCAACACACACCCACATCAATGAGTTTCTACGAAGTTCTCTCAGGAGTAGAAACTTAGAAAGGAGGTATTGTTGTGACTTGACCTATTGGGCCCTCTTGAGCAGTCTATTCTGATGACAAGTCCAACAGATACTAGGTAGCTCCACTAGAGAGCATACAACAAGGTATTCAGTATCATCCTCAGGTGTCTAATAACCCAATGGGTCACACCATCATCGGTAGGGGATCTACCACAGGGTTATGGTATGACAGCATAGTAAGTGGGCTTAGGGCTACAAGAATTCACATGCCATCACATACCAGGTTGGACAGATGTAATGGGCACAAGAGTTAGTGCTGGTGAGAGAGCAGCAGCCATAGGATGACTGAGAGCGGATACTCAAAAGATCCAGAACATATCCTAATGTAGTATATAAGGCACATAGAATAGGCTGAGGATCTTCAGTCTATTCTCTTTGTTCTATAGCAGTCCTCACACTGTTACCTTTGTTTGACCTGTATTTCCACATACAGGTCCCATACTACTGTCCTTCTATATTCCCCTAATACAGTCGAGCTTCCACATCCACTCTACCCATTGTGTGACCTAGAGAAGAACCCACTAATCTTAGAGTTACCGAATGAGCAGTTCATAACAATTAGTTGACAATTTTGAAGAGGGAAACACTCACATATGCGCTGTGTTAGTAGCAAATGAATGTTTCAGGTTTTGCTGTTGTCTATGTGGGGTGTGTAAGGTAGAGAGAGCATCTAGTGAGTGTGGTCCCTTTTGCTATTCATCATTGTTATTTGTTTGTACTATTTCTTGTGCTGTTAAAATTATTTTCATAAATACATCTGGCACACTATGACTTCTGTCAGTTTATCTTTTAGAATGCTGATGAGCGTTGATATGCTAGTGATGCCTCTGAGTGTGAAACACACCCAAGAAACACCCCTACAAGCGTGGGTAGGCAGAAGCTGGTTCTAGTGTGCAAGGAACTGTCAGCTGTGCAACAACTAACAAGGGAGCATACTGAAAGTGTTTAGAGTGTAGCTACAATCAAAGTGATGCCAACACAATTGGCAGGGAGTGGAGGCTGTTTGAATATGATGTGGACCAAACAAACAACTCTAAAATTGAAATCTTCGGCCGGTCGGTGTTTGATCGACTTTTGATCAGGACGCAAAGAGGAGGAATGGGTGCGAGGCCACACTAAACACTGGCGGAGGATGACAAACTAGATGAGAGGGAGAGAGCAAGATGACGAGGGCTCTGACAGAGGGTTGCAATTAAATGCAACAACACAAACAAAGGGCAAAACACGAACAAGGATTGAAAGGCAAAGGCTCAAAGTCTCATGAACTCAAGCGCATAAATAGAATCTAAACAAGGGAGCCAAAGCTGGTCTATTGCCAAGGCCATAGGTACCCTTTTATAGTAAGTCCAAACAGGTACAAGATAGGGAGATCAGCAGAGGCATAAAGCAATCAGAAATGCATGCCAAGAGCTGTCAAAGGTAAAGAAGATAAGGGAGTAATGTTGCAAGCACTATAAGATAAGAAGCAATAGCTCTAAAGTCTAAATAAGTAGAGAGACTGCCAAGGTAAGTGCACATGGACCTTGAGATAAGAATCACATGCCAAGTGGGTAAACCAATGAGAAACTTGGGAGCTTCAAAGATAAGGAAGGGAGAGATCAACAGAAGGCATAAGAATGATAAGAGATAAAAAGACAGATCCGTTCCAAGTCAACAAAGTGTTTGGCCGCCTCTAATTTGGGACACCAAAGCCGATCAGATGTGCCAAAGGTGTAAAGTGTACCGAACTGATCGGTGATTAGCCGTGACAGTCTGTGAGGAGCTTTAAATACTAGGAGTGCTGATAGATCTATAGAAAGTCTGTGAACAGCTCCAAATGTCTGTACGGAGGTCTAAATGCAAAGTTGGCACTTGCTCAATGGCTGAGAGCTCTGAATAGATCAGGATCGGTCAGACCCGGGTAAGCCAAACGGCCAAAGAGTACTAAAAAGCTGCTAAAAGTGGGGTATTGGTGCCTAGAGTAGACCCATGCTCATCAGTGTATCATCTCTTTAAGTGCCAAGGCCCCCATTTTTGCAGTTCTACGAGCACTAGCATGCTGACCTCATGGAGTACCCCAGACACTGCCAGGTGGCCCTGCAGCCTAGCACAATTCCCTCTGATGTCCACTACAAGCTCAGCATCACAGTCTCAGGCTGACATGGTCATTCTCACATACCACAGTCATCACCTCACATCATCTTGCTCATCCTCCACATGTATTGCACAATGTCCTTGAGCCTACAACACCTGCAGAGGTCTCACCAAGCTCTCACCATATGCCTCGCAAGCATCAACCACAAGGGCAGCACTGTAAGCAGCTTCATGGCATGATATTGCAGTGAGCTTTATTGCATGCACCTATTAGGCAGTACAGGTCTCGTAATCTACTTCTCCTCATCCTTCCTAGAGTTTATCTCGTCTCACCGCGACAGCGGTGAGGAATGGTTTCACTCTTAGATATGATCGGAGTTTCCTGTTTTTCCAGATATACCTAGTGTTTGTTTGATTGCTGTTCTAGATGATACCTTCTGGTGTTGGCACAATACACAGATGTTGGTCACTGTTGTAGACAGCGATAAGAATATCCTGAAATATTTAATGAATTTATGAAGTGGCGCCGGACCACTAACAAAGAAAATACTCCGTAAACATTGAGAATAATCAAAACAAGCTTAAGAACTTTGTGATTCTAGCTGCTAAGGTGCTGCACAGATTGAAGGCGAGCTACTAGTTTGTCTAGTATCCCTTCAAGTCTTGAAGCTTATCTCCAACTGATATCACTCAAAGAACTTAATGACTGACACTAACTGACTGATGATGAAGGTGAGAGGCAAGTTGTCTCTGCTTGAAGTAGGACAATCAGCCTCCTTATATACTATTCTCAAGTGGGAAACTCCTTCCTAGTATATACAGGCTGAACAGAGTCATTGTGAGTCACAAAAAATGCTGTAGAAGTAAGAAGAATAGTAAGGAAAGCAGAGGAACAGAAAAGAAAGCAAGAGAAAGAGTAAGAATCTGATAGAATGTTCCTTCAGTTTCCTTCAGAACTGTTTAGAACCTTCTCCTTTCAGCTTAGAATGGTCTAGACCTTCCCCTTTCCTTGACATTCTCCATCCTTCTACTGAATTTCCTTGTCATTCCACTAGGTTCCACTGTTTTCTTTTTTTTTCTTATTGTCTTGCCATGGTCTAGCCCATCCTATAATAGACTCAGGGCTCTAGAAACAGTCTAGAAGCGAAATGTAAGCATGAAAAGGGATAAGGAACTGAGTATAAGAGGTAAAATATTCGAAAAATATGTAGAAAATCGGAATTTAATGTCCTTTCCCTTCTAACTTGTTTCCCCTCTCTTTCTTCGATTCAGATATTCTGTCTCTTCTTCTAATATCACTATTGGATGCCTAACAATGTTCAAGCGTGACACCTGCGGGGCACTAGCATTCAACTGTCACTGGTTGACCGTATATTCTGTTCAAATAGCATGATTCTATAATTGTAAAAAGGAAATTGAGAAGTACCAATAAATGTAGAAAGATACTGAATAGCGATGACAAAAGTATGTTCATAGAAAATAAAAAAGAATGAAGGATAGACTGTAAGAACATTTTATAAAGCACACCGCAAAACAAGATCAGGCATGACAAAAGCGACAAAAAATCTGAGCACCTGTACCCCCTAATGCCCACTTGGCAATCTGCTCTACATCCTCAGTTGACGTCACCTCCCGCTCACAATCAGAGATAAACAAAGCTCGTACATACTCGCTCAGGTTATGTAATATTGCATATCCAGTGGAAATGGGTGAATCAATGTAATGAGTGGATACAATGACTATGCAATATTCTCCATTACTCTTTCCTTCCATGATTGCAACTTGATCGTCTCTTCAGACCTCTGCCCCAGAATGATGGATTGGAATTTGAACACACCATTGTCCTTCTTCTTGATGGTGTCGACTGTCACTCCTTCTCCTAACTATATTCCTTTCTTCCCTAGTATGACCATTACACCTATCATCCTTCCTCTTACAGTGATTGGCGGGATACCGAGCTCTAGATTCAGCTAGAGGAATAGAAGCTATGATGAGGTCTTCATGTGGCGATGCAGAAGTGGGATTAGAAGAAAGAAGCGATGATAGATCAACGCGGTATGTTAGCTTAGTTAAGATAGATGAGAACGAGTGTGGTGGAGGGAAGACGGAAGATAAATCAATTAGATCTGGCCATGGCTGAGATGGGACAATCAGAGGTTGAAATTCTATAGGTGGGTGTGTGAAAATAGTGCTATGCCAACAAAACAGAGAATAAGGTAGCATATTCCATAGTGAAGATTGTCCCAACTTGTTAGAAGGCATGGTGGATGGTGACGAGTACAATTACTGTCCCTAATATATTGTTTATAAATTACCCTCCCTTCTCTTCTTCTCACTCCAATTTGTAGCCATCCTGTCATTTCACTTTACTAAATCGTTTGGAATTCCTTCATTGCCAAGCTATTTGAACACTTATGGCTGCGACCGCACCAGATTTTCTGATATTAGCTTTGTGCCGTCACTAAGTCTGTTCCTAAATGCTTAAACCGAAGGCCATGTCTTCATAAGTCCTTGTGTGAAGGTAGACTGAAAACAAAACGACAAAACAAAGTGATATATATAAAATGCCTGCTCCAGACAGTTATAGTGAAAGAAATGTAGTAAGCAAGAAAGATCAACCACTATACCGTCATTCCTTGGTTTCCTTCTTGCTGCGCTGAAGTCTAGAAATAAACGCAGTGTGGTCAAACAATCTGTCTACTATCTCACCAAGTCTTAGCACAAACTGTAAGTAGGGACGAGCAAAAAATAGGGTAATGTCCGGCATTCTGAATGAATAACTGAGGATACCCATTACGTCTGCTGCAACATTAGGCACCAGAATATGGTCTGCCCACCAGTTAACTTTCCCCGGTTCTTTGCTCCGCACTGATCCTCTAAACAGGCTCACTATTGGGTCCGTTCCTAGATACTGCTAAATATCCACCTCCATCCAGGCATCCTCTTCTTCACATCTAGTCAGCAACTGCTTCCTCTCCTATACTACGTCTAATCCTGCTTTCTCCAAGATCCACACCTTCTTTTCTATCCTCAATCCTCCAGGCATATTGAATAAGTGAATCAGTCCACATATTAAGGTAGGCGCCACTGAATATAGAGCTGATGGGTCTCCTTCTATGTGCTCCATGATATAGATCATCCCAGTTACTGAGCTCTGTCCAGTAGTTACTGGTATAGCACTGTATGGATAGATGTTGATTCCCTGACCAATTTTAAGCAAAGGTTTCATGGTAGATGAGGAAGATCACATGTTTCTGAGGGCGAAGATGATAGTGAATAGAATGAGGAATTTCTGTCTGACAACTTCTCTGTTTTCCTCTCTCTTCATTCCTATGTGCACTTGTGTCCTGATTTTCTGAGCTTCTTCTTCTAATTCCTTGGCATCAGGCTCATATTAATCTGCTTCTTCTTGATCACCATCCTCAGACTTCTTTTCTATTCTTAGTCTTCCTCTCTGAGCTGCTGTCTTCAGATTCTGTGTTCTCTCCTCTGTATTTAGCCTGTATGATTCTTTGAGCCTTCCTGTCTCTGGCAATGTAAGGTAGAATCCTGAATGCTGCATATTTCTCCCTTATAATTTCTCTGCTTAACTCACTAAGAATGTAGGCACCGCCTTGATTACATTGTACTATTTGATAAGGTCCTCTGTATCTTGGCTTAGCTTTCCTGTCTAGACTCTTTTCTATTTCTATATACTGTACCAAAACTAAGTCTCCTGGGTTGAAGGGTCCAGATCACATCCACTTTTGGAACTTCTTCTCAAACTTCTCCTTTGATCTGATCCTAAATTTTGTCAGCTAGGCTGCTGCTCTATCCAAATCTGTCTGCCACTTCTGGATTTGCCGCATTCTCAAAGCTAAAAGATCTGCTCTTGACATACCGCTTTCAAAGCCCTTAACCATAAATGTGGATTCTGTTAAGTCAAAAGGTAAAACTAGGTGAACTCCATGCAAGAGATAATATGATGAGAATCCTGTGACTTTGCTGGTTGTGATCCTGTCAGCAAAGAATGCTTCTTGAACCTTCTCTGGCCACTTTGTAATGTTCCCTTTGCACGCCTTGACAATTGATTCCCTGATGATAAAGTGCCCTCTTTCAACGACTCCATTGGCTTTAGAGTTATAGGGTGAGACAGTGATTTGGGGAATTCCCATCCTTTCTAGAAGAAGCTTGAATGCCCCTTTGACTTCTGATCTATGATATATGACAACTTCACCGACTGCTTCATAACAACAAGAGATTTGCTTCCAGAAGAATTTCATCAGTGACTTTGAATTCGCTCTATGCAAGGCGCATCCTTCTGAAGCTCTAGATAAGTCATCTCTTGCTGCTACAATATATCTGTACCCTTTAGCAACCGGCATGAGCATAATGTTGACATAGATCTTACTCCAGACCGTACTTGGTGTTGTGATTGTCAATAGAACTTCAACTCTTCTGGTGCTCCAAATTTGACATTTATAACATGACCGCACATGATGACATACATCATTAAACATATGAGGCCAAAATAACCTGATCCGAACAGTTTCAAACACCACTTGTTCAGCTCAATAGAGGTATCAGAGAGTACCCTAATATCATGTGCCTAGATCTTCAGCGCCTCATCAAAGCAAAGAAGACACAGATACAAGATTGTATAGGCCACAAACAAGAGTCATTGCATTCATCCTCTAACCTACTTATAGAGTCCATGAGGTGCTACCTTTCATACAACAGGAGCCTAGTCCTTGATTGTTCAGTGCTCTGGCTAGTGGTTGAAGTAGTACATCTTCTCTATGATTTTCTAGAGCGCAATAAGTCAGTGTTAGGACTGCATCCTAACACGTACTTCGCACGTGGACAGGGAGGTCAGTCATGTGGTTTGCTCATAATACAGACGCAGACTCGGATCTATGACTCATCATTATTGACATACTAACGCATGAACACTTACTTATTGTTCCTGGTTCTTGATGTGGTTGGACCTCAGTTCCTGACCCTGTTCCTGTTCCCTGATCGATCATGATGCAGCTAGACATTTGATATGGATGTGGACAGACATTAGTGATCTTGTACTATACTTAGATCAATGAGGCATCTTTGCTTACAGATCTCAATCGTTTACTTCGGTACCTTAGAAGTGCGCAGACCAGATCTCGATCCAGCCCTAGATACTTCTTTGTATAAATAGGCGAGATGAGCTTCTAAGAAGCTCAGCTCGTTCACCTGTATCACACTCGATCTCTGCACTGCGCCAAGTGTCTGGCTACCTTCTTAGCTCACGCTCCGCAATCTTTGTCAGATCTGAGAATCCTTTACATAGTCTGACAACGCAACGGCTTCGTCTCCCTTCTCCACCCATTCTCTCTTCTCTAGCACCTACACCAGTCTAGCTGCTTATCGAGTCCTCAGCTGGTCACCTCCCAGTGTCATCTGTTGGACTGGCGAAGACTATCCCGTTTCCCCACATTACAAGGAAGACCTTGAGGATCACCTCCTCTTGATCTTTCAAGAGAAAGCAGACACCGACCCCGAGTTCTTGTAGAGAATTCAGAGACGATCCATTGTCTTTATTTATTAGAGTCTACAGCTGTTGGACACCGTCAAAGTATAGCCTAGGGATCCCCTTCGTGCATCGGTGCACGTGATAGGTCTCCAACCTAACAGTCAGATATCTAGGCTACAAGGCAGAAAAAAGGTACAGATCATTGTGATTGTGTGAGCACTAGTGGTTGTCTTACCAGTATGAAGCTGCAACCTACTGCTATCAATATAAGCTCCTCCCTCTTGCAAAACCTAGAGACTCACCTTGCACCATTAAAGGCTGACCATATACGTGGACACTATCATTAAGATCAAAAGATTGCCAACCCATATACCTATCATCTTACTCTTATTTGGAAAATCCTCTCCTTATATTAGATTCAAATTATACCTAATTATTAATAATGCTCATCTAAGATAGTTAGAATGTATTATGAATAATTACCTAAAATCATGTTTATAATCAAATCTGAAATAAACACCATATTAATTATGATACTAGAGTTTACTCAAAATCTACAACTCAAGTACATACTTTAAATCCATATTATATGAGCACTAGAATATTTTTATATCTTACATAAAGTGTATTATTTAATTTTAATTAATATATCATATCCTTATTTGGTACATAAATTGAGATCACAAAAGCCCTGATTTTTTGAATATTTATTAATCTAAAATACATAAAAAATGACTAGGTAATGAGATTAGAAATGTTGAGATTGCCTGTTTAGGGTAAATACAGTCATAAGGTTGTAGGTTTAACTTTGGCCAAGGGCAAGTTCCTCATAAGGTGAGACTTCAGTTTTAGATATTTAAGTAGTGACCTTTATAGATATTTCTAGGCTACAAGTTGTAGTAATGGTAATAAATGATAGTACTTGAATGGATACTATTTTTCCGAAAATCCATGTGACTAATTAGCTTTAATTAGCTATAATTAGTTCTAAAATAGAGGGGGATATGTAAAAA
Source organism: Heterobasidion parviporum (assembly GCA_002994785.1). Taxonomy (NCBI): domain Eukaryota; kingdom Fungi; phylum Basidiomycota; class Agaricomycetes; order Russulales; family Bondarzewiaceae; genus Heterobasidion; species Heterobasidion parviporum. Next base: position 14,960 of record PDUQ01000056.1, read on the forward strand.
ATCTCTAATGTTATTTTAATAAAATTTTACAAAATTATCAATAATTTGAGCTTAATACAAGGAAGGTATTTCCCAGATGCTGATGCTATAAAAGAGTGCCAAGCTTATGCAGATAGCTAAACCCATAAGTCATTGTAGCCTTCATCTTTAGTGCATGCCCATAAGACCCTCACATCTCATTGGGCAGCTTAAAAGAGCCGTTAAGATGGATCTCATCACAGCTTCTCAACCAAATCAACATTAGCATGGTACAGACAGAGGCATGAGATGGAAACACACCTTAACATAATCCACTCACAGATGAACAAGGGCAAATTAGCATAGGGGGTCAATAAGAAGAAGGGGGCCTATCCATGATAAAACCCTACTTGCCCACAAATGTCTTGCATACCTGCATGAGTCTATCAAGATAGCAGATAAGTGAGAGGATTAGGAGGAGCAGGCAAACAAGATGTACTGCTGGTAGCCTTGATCCATGCCCTTCATTACACCCTTTGAGGTGCCCAACAGGACGCTCTGGAGGTCCCCAAGGTGCTCAGGCTGGCCCTAATTATGGTCTCTCAGGTCTGATTCTGAGTTGGAGTTACCATCATCATGATAAGAGGCCTTTGGCAAGGTCTCTTGCTCACCATCAGAGTTATTATTGACCTTGCTGAGGCCAGGTTGCTCCCAATCATTCCAAGAAGCCAGAGCCTTGGCCATGCCAGCAAATTTGGAGTGGGAGAGGAGAGACATGGTAGGAAGGGTGTGGGATTGAAGAGTATGGGGGTGGGAGGAAGGTAAGAGGTTGGGTGAGAGGCAACATGAGCCACAAGCCCACTGACACATGTGTCTCAGCCACCAGCCTTGTTTGTGATGGCAGATCATATAAGTACGCACAGCATAGCATGACATACATGATGCATGTGCCCTGCGTGGAGTGTGCATGCTGCAGGGCATGCGGCCATTCTTCATGAGTGAGGAATGCCCATGTGCAGCCATTGTGTGAGCTGTGAGCACACATGTGGCCATCATGCATGTGTAGGCAGTACACGCTAGAGAGAGTGTGCAGCCACTATGCATGAGTGGTAGATGCCCATGCACGGGCAGCATGTGTTCCAACCTGATAGAGGACCTCTTTTCAATCAAGAAGCTGTTCTTTGTGGCCATTCTATTTCATTTGCTATGCTTGCCACATTGTGGACTCATTAATTCCTCGCCTCTATAGCTGGGAGTGGCTGTAGGGCTGCTCCCAAAGTGGGTATATTGATTTTTTTCTCATTCTGGACTGTCTCACTTTGTTTCACCTTGTCTCACTTTGTTTCACCTTGTCTCACTTTGTTTCAGTTGGTTCCACCGGGTTTATCAGGTCAAGATGGTCCTGTGTGATGTCATTGACCTCCGGACCGACCTCCGGGTAGAGCTTTTGGCTGCTCCACAAGGTGGGCCACCTGTAATGACTTGTTGATGTCATACCTTCCTTTTTTATTTTTTATTGATTTGTGTAACATAAATACCTGTGGTCTGAGGGTGTTCCTTTTCTCAGTCTCTTACCCTTTGGACTACAGTCCTGTCTTTATAGAGCTTCTTTTTGGCACTCTCTTGGTACCAGAGGACCCCCAAAAATACTAGGGGAGGCCAGGTAGCGTTTAACAGAGCCATTTGTGTTATGCTTTACCTTGAATACCCAACAAGAACTGATCACCTTGCAGTCCTCAGGCAGAGAAACAATGTGTGCCATTCCAAGCATAGGCCTCTATCTCTTACTCTGCAGCCTTCTACCACTGGTCCACATCAGGGTGTTTCATGGCCTGGTAATATGTCGAGAGCTCTCCCTTTTCCGCTTGAGAGGTGACAGGGTTAAGCTCAACATTGGAAGACTCAGCAGGGGGATCAAGGGGAGCATCATCAGGTGCATTTTTTGCATCTTGGGACATGTTCTGGACCTCCCACCATTTACCAGGAGCGCGATGAGTGCGAGCAGAGCGTCAAACAGTAGATGAACTAGGTTTAGGAGTAGCAGATCATGTTCTAGAGCAAGTTCTTAGTGTAGAAGAATAACAGGAGGTGGGACATGTTGAAGACAAAGAATAGCCTGACTGGGGATTAAACCTAGAACCTCCCATGACTGGTGAGACACTCTACCAACTGAGCTATCAGACCTTAACTACACTCAGATGCATGTGTATTGCACAACTGTTTATACACCCTTGAAAGCCTTATTCATATAAGGTATGGTACTTTACATTTACGTCACTATAGTGCAACTTGAAGCAATGATTTTTTCGGACTTCATCACCACGTGTATCATCTATGCCCAGAAACATGCTCAAGGCTCTGCTGCCTCCCGGAGAGCGAGTTTTCCCAGCTTGACCTCTTGAACAACTACGTGTCCATTGCCTCCTCCAACTCCCTTTCCTACCTTGTTTCCAAACTCAAAGCCATGTTCTATCATTTGGGCATCTCTCCGATGCCTCCAAAGCTTGTCTATCATACAAGAGCCACTTGATGTTGTTTGTGGCCATTCTGTTTCATTTGGCATGCTTGCCACATTATGGAGTCATTGATTACTCGCCTCTACAGCTGGGAGCGGCCCTATAGCCACTCCCTAAGCGGGTATATTGCTTTCTTTCTCATTCTGGACTGACTGTCTCACTTTGGTCCACCTTGTTTCAGTTGTTTCATCGGGTTGACCGGGTCAGGGTGGTCCTGTGTGATGTCATTGACACTCCGGACCGACCTACAGGTGGAGCTTTTGACCGCTTTGTAAGGTGGACCACCTGTAATGACTCGTTGATGTCATACCTTCCTTTTTCGTTTCTTATTGTTCTGTGTAGCATAAATACCTGTGGTCCGAGGGGACTGTAGTATTCAATCCGGTCGTTGGAGGCAAGAGGGCGCAGTCTGTGGAGTTCTCAAACGTCCTGCATGTCCCTGATCTTGGTTGTAATCTCCTGTCTGTGCTGTATTTGACTCAGCACAAGCACTTTTCTGTGCTAATAGAAGGATCTTCGATGCATTTCTCCCGGGATGGCGCAGTGTGGTTCATGGCAGTTGTTCCTGATGGTTCCAACAACGCTTATCTTCAAGGGACCACCTCCACCATTCTTTTGCAGTCTGCTGGTGCTGCTTCTACTCTCCCTCTCGATTTGTCCCTGTGGCATCGTCGTCTCTGCCACCACCACTATGCTAGAGTGCAGAAGATGGTCAAGGAGCGTCTCGTTACTGGTCTACAGCTCGATTCTGACATGCAGCCTGACTCTGTGTGCGGGCCCTGTCTCTCTGGCAAGATGCATGCTCACCCCTTTCCCTCCACTGGCTCTGTCACCTCCAAACCGCTTGAACTCGTCCATTCTGATCTCCATGGTCCCTCCCTGTCGCTACTCACTCTGGAATGCGCTACTGGATCACCTTCATTGATGAGTATACCAAGCTCAAGGTTGTCTATGTGCTGCGTCTGAAGAGCGATGCGCTTGAGGCCTTCAAGCGCTACAAGGCCTATGTGGAGAACCTCACTGGAGCGCGCATTTTGGCCTTGCAGTATGACAAGGGAGAAGAGTACATGTCAAATGCTTGGGACTCGTTTTGTTTGGAGCATGGGATCTCTAGGAGGCACACAGCACGCAATCGGCCACAGCAAAACGGCGTACCGGAGCGGGCCAATCGCACCATCATGGAGGCCTTCACTGCTATGCTCTCAGAGTTGCATTTGCCACTTGTTTTCTGGGGTAAGGCTCTGGCCGCTTATGTGCATGTTTGGAATCGACTCTGGACCTCTACTCTGAAGGGAGATGCCGTTTGAGATGGTCCATGGGAAGAAAACGGACGTTTCGCACTTGCGGGTCTGGGGCTGTCTTGCTTATGTGCATGTGCAGAGGGACAAGAAGGATGGATTTGGATCACATATGGAGAAGTGCGTATTTATTGGGTACCCTGATGGCTACAAGGCATGTAAGTTCTACAATCCTGCTACTCGGACGGTCATTATTTCGGAGAGTGGACTTTGATGAGCGATTCTTTCCTGGCACTCGCAATTTTGATGCTCACACTCAGTCTGCCAATCCCTCCTCCTTCATCCCTTTTCAGTCTTTGGGATTCAGATGTTGAAGATGTGCCGGTTCTGGGGGGGGGATGTGAATGCTCCTCCTCCTGCTTGTCACCTGGAAAACGCTCCCATCTATTCTTTGTATGTACTTAGTCTCTTACCCTCTGGACCACAGTCCTGTTGTTATAGAGCTTCTTTTTGGCACTCTCACTGTGCCAGTCGCTTCATTCTCATTGCGCTCAACACTTGAGCCACTGAGCCACTGAGCCACTGAGCCACTTAGCCACTGCCGCTATTCTGGTCCATTCCCTCCCTCCTATCGCTCTTGTCCCACTTCCAACACCTCCATCTCGTTCATCACCCTCTCACTCATGTCTGACGCCGCTCACTCTCTCCCTGCTATCACTCCGCTTAATAATCACAACTTTCCCTCCTGGTCCAAGGAGATCAAGGCCTGGCTTCGTCTCAAACTCTAGCTGCTCGTCTCTGGCTCCTGTGGATGCCAAAGACAAGCCTGCTGATGCGAAGGAGTAGCAGAGTGGAAGAGGAATGCCCAAAAGGCTGCTGGTGCGCTCTTACTTTCGGTTGAGGACCAGTTCAGGGGCCACAGTCGACACAGGAGCTATGAAGACACAACCCCATCGCTATCTGGGCCATGCTGAGCTCGGAGTTCAACAAGAAGTCTGCTGGATCGCGCTTCAACGTGATGGAGGACTTGTTTTCGGTCAAGAAGCGCGAGCAGGAGTCGCTCCAGTCCCTTTGTCCATCGTGTGGACGAAGCAGTGCGCATCTTGAAGAACCTCCGGTACTCTGACTTTGATATCAAGAAGCAGGATGAAGAGCTGACTTGCATGGCGCTCCTCTGGGCTCTGCCTGCGGAGTACGACACCTTCCGGTCCTCTCTCAGTCTCATGGACGTCCTCTCGCGCTCTAAGCTAGAGGAGGCGTTCAGGCGCGAGGATCTCAACCGTGCGCGCCGCTCTGATGCGTCTGTGACATCCCATGTGTTTGTTGCCTCATCATCTCCTTCTTCGTCTCAGTCCAAGCGTTTAGGCTAGGCAGAAAGCAGTGCACCTATTGTGGAGCTGATGGCCATGCTGAGGACAAGTGCTTCAAGCGGATCAATGAGGCACTTTCCAAGCCCAAGGCCCAGCAGGTTAACTCTTCCAGTGCTCCTTCGCTCGCTCCTGTGTGTGTGTGTGTGTGTAAATCCCGTTTATTAGAGTGACTGTATCAGGTCATCGTGACCTATGTAGTCACTACAGTACGGAGAATACATCAATACTGTAATCATGCCGGGCCGGCTTGCTTCCGCACCACCCGTTTATCCCATCCTGACCTACACTCCGATTCCGTGGTTCCTTTGGCCTTCCCCTCCGATCTCCTTTTTCGGACCGGTCGAGACGGTCATGTGTGGTGGTAGTTGCACCCATCCGGGTTACCGGCACTGCGGCCGGGGCCGGGGGTAGCGATCCCCACACGAGGCGGTGTTTTAATTGACAAGTAGGTAATGGGTGTCCGCCGGGTTATGCCTCATGGTTGAACACAAGGCACCCCCAGACGGTAGGGCTTGAGTCACGAGGGGGCGACCCCCGTGACCCCTGGGACCATGACGTCATCAGTGAAGCGTGTCTGAAGGATCCGGAGTTGGGTAACCGGTGTGGCAGAAAACCTGGAGTGTCTAAAATTGGGGCTCCAGGCTGGCAGGGCAGGGGGTCGATCCTAGGACCTCGCCATGGTGAGAGACTCACATGACTCCCCCCGGGGTGCGGTGGTTACCACTGGGCCACCGCGCCCTCGCTCGCTCCTGATGTCTCTGGTCCTATGCAGGACCCCCACAGACTTAGCCCTAACTCCCAGTCAGGCATTTTCTTTCTTGTGAGGTCTGAGTCACAATTGATGTTGCATTACGGAAGTGCAAGACATGCTCACGCGCCGAACAAACAACAGAGGCATCTGCTAGTCGAATGAGGATAATGTGGGGGTAATAATTGTGGATCCAGTGATGATGGGGGGTCATATGAGCGGTAGCACCTCGGACCACAGCTACTAGAGAACAAGAGCGAGACAGAAGCAAGAGTGTCGGGATGGCGTCATGAGCCACCCGAGCCAGAGTGGTGTTGAGCGCAGTGACAATGAAGCGAGTGGCACAGAGAGAGTGCCCAAAAGTAGCTCTATAACGACAGGACTGTGGTCCAGAGGGTAAGAGACTGAGGAAAGAATCGCCCTCGGACCACGGGTATTTAAGCTACAGAGAACAATAAGAAACAAAATAGGAAGGTATGACATCAACGGGTCATTACAGGTGGTCCACCTTACAAAGCGGTCAAAAGCTCCACCTGGAGGTCGGTCCGGAGTGCCAATGACATCACACAGGACCACCTGAGTCAGCCAACTCGGTGAAACAACTGAAACGAAGTGAGACAAGGTGAAAGCAAGGTGAGACAGTCCAAAAGGAGAAAGAAAGGAATATACCCGCTCTGGGAGTGGCTGTAGGGCCGCTCCTAGCTGTAGAGGCGAGTAATCAACGTGTCCGTAAGGTGGCACGCATGTGCCATGAGTGCCACATCCACCAGAACCCCCACAAACAACACACCCTCCTGATTGCAAACCTCTAGAGCGTCCAAAACACCCTCCTAATGTGGCACATCCTCCAGTCCCATCAACCTGCAGCAAATCTTCACCTTCTCAGGTGGAACAGCCTTCGTCAGCATGTCCGCAGCGTTCTCCGCAGTTGGGACATAGGCTGGAGCAATCACACCAGCCTCTACCTGGTCCCTGAGCCAAAAGAAACGAAGATCGAGATGCTTCATCCGTCCATGGTGCTCTGGATTCTTGCTAACTGCAACAGCAGACTGGTTATCGACGCGAAGAATCGATGGCTCAGAGAGGGAGTAGCCAAGTTCAGTGAGCAAATTCCGCATCCACACGATCTCCCGGCCTGCATCAACAGCAGCAATAAACTCTGCCTCTGTGGTAGACTGTGCAACAGTCCCTGAAGCTTCGAGCTCCAGCTGATCGCTCCAGAGCCGATGCGCAAGACATATCCACTAGTGGACCGTCCGTTGTCTGGATTGCCTGCATGATCAGCATCACAGAACGAGGTGAAGAGCTCCTTGGGTCAGTGGGGCCATAGACGAGTCGATAATCCAGGGTGCCTCTCAGATAGCGAAACAAATGCTTCACAGACTTCCAGTGCGATCCCAGGATTGAGTTGAAGCGGCACAGGACAGAGACGGTGTGGGCGATATCAGGACGAGTGGCGAGGGCAAGGAACAACAGGGAACCAACAGCAGAGATGTATGGGACCTTCTTCATGTACTCCTTGTCCTCAGACGACACAGGAGCCATGGAGACGGAGAGATTGGTGCCAGGGACCATGGGAGTCTTCACAGGGGTCGAGTCGGCTTGTCCATAACGCTCCAGCATGTCTAGAATGTACTGACGCTGGGAGAGCATGAGGCGACGATTGGGACGATCCCTAGTGATCTCTATACCAAGTAGAGCGGTGGTGGGTCCCAAATCGCGAAGTTTGAACGACCTAGAGAGCTCAACAACGAGATCATCGAGTAATGACAAGGAATTCGAAGCAAAAGTGCAGTCATCCACAAAGACTGGGAGAATGACCTTGACCTGATCCTTGGCATAGACATAGATGCTGTTGTCAGAGTAGATTGCCTTGAATCCCATGTGCTCCAGAGCCGCCTTGAGCTTCTTGTACCACAGCCGACTCGCCTGCTTCAGCCCATACAAGCCCTTCATCAAGCGACAGACCATCTCAGGTCCTCCCTGCTCAAATCCTCAGGCTGCTCCATATACACCACAGTATCGAGATCGCCATTGATGAACGCATGGGAGATGTCGACAGAGCGCAGGTGAAAGTCCTCAAGGGCAGAGAGAGCAAGGATCGCACGAATGGCTGCAAACTTGGCTGTGGGAGCAAATGTCTCGAAATAATCAAACCCAGGGCGCTGACTGAAGCCCTTGGCGACGAGACGAGCCTTGTACCGCTCGACAGAGCCATCCGTGTTGTGCTTCACCTTGAAAACCCAACGAGAACCAATGGCCTTGCAGCCCTCAGGCAGTGGAACGATGTCCCAGGTGCGATTTCGAGCATGAGCCTCCATCTCTTCTTCTGCCGCCTTCTGCCACTGATCTGCATCAGGACGCTTCATGACGATACGTCGAAGGCTCAGCCTTTTCCGTACCAGAGGTGAACAAAGCACGCTCGACTTCAGCCAGAAAAGCCTCTTCAACAATGGGTTCCATCTCTGCATCTCCAGAGCATCTCCAGTAGCATCAGGGGCATCTCAGCAGCGTCAGAATGAGCATCATCGTCTCCAGAAGGAGTCCTAACTTTCCACCATTCTCCAGGTGCGCGACGCGTGCGAGTAGAGCGTCGAGTAGCAGATGGACCTGGTTCAGGAGTGGCCGATCGATTCCTAGAGCGTGTTCTGAGAGCAGGAGGTGGGGCTGGAACAGGAGGAGGAGCCACAGAAGGAGGAACAACAGGGGCAAGAGGTGGAGGAGGTGCTGGGTCTGCCACAGGATGATCCTGATCGATGGGAGCGTTTTCCAAGTGACCAGCAGGAGGAGGAGCATCCACTTCCCCCCCAGAATCGGCACCGGATCCACATCTGCATCCCAAAGACTGAACAGAGACAAAGGAGGAGGAGTGGTAGACTGGGTGTTAGCATCAAAATGGCGAGTGCCAGGAAAGAATCGCTCATCAAAGTCCCTCTCCGAAATAATGACCTTCCGAGTAGCAGGATTGTAGAACTTACATGCCTTGTAGCCATCAGGGTACCCAATAAACACGCACTTCTCCATATGTGATCCAAATCCATCCTTCTTGTCCCTCTGCACATGCACATAAGCCAAGCAACCCCAGACTCGCAAATGCGAAACATCCGGTTTCTTCCCATGGACCATTTCAAAGGGCGTCTTATCCTTCAGAGTAGACGTCCAGAGTCGATTCCAGACATGCACATAAGCGGCAAGAGCTTCACCCCAGAAAACAAGCGGCAAATGGGATTCTGAGAGCATCGCAGTGAGGGCCTCCATGATGGTGCGATTGGCACGCTCTGCGACGCCGTTTTGCTGTGGCCGATTGCGTGCTGTGTGCCTCCTAGAGATCCCATGCTCCAAACAAAAGCTGTCCCAGCATTAGACATGTACTCTCCTCCCTTGTCATCCTGCAATGCCAAAATGCGCTGTCCAGTGAGGTTCTCCACATAGGCCTTGTAGCGTTTAAAGGCATCAAATGCGTCGCTCTTCAAGCGTAGAACATAGACCACTTTGAGCTTGATAAACTCATCAATGAAGGTGATCCAGTAGCGCATTCCAGAGTGAGTAGCGACAGGGAGATGACCATGGAGATCAGAATGGACGAGTTCGAGCGGTTTGGAGGTGACAGAGCCGGTGGAGGGGAAAGGATGAGCATGCATCTTGCCAGAGAGACAGGGCTCGCACACAGGGTCGGGCTGCACGTCTGAATCGAGCTGTAGACCAGTAACGAGACGTTCCTTGACCATCTTCTGGACTCGAGCATAGTGGTGGTGGCAAAGACGACGATGCCACAGGGATAAATCGAGAGGGAGAGTAGAAGCAGCACCAGCAGACTGCAAAAGAATGGTGGAGGTGGTCCCTTGAAGATAAGCGTTGTTGGAACCATCAGGAACAACTGCCATGAACCAGACTGCGCCATCCCGGGAGAAATGCATCGAAGATCCTTCTATTAGCACAGAAAAGTGCTTGTGCTGAGTCAAATACAGCACAGACAGGAGATTACAACCGAGATCAGGGACATGCAGGACGTTTGAGAACTCCACAGACTGCACCCTCTTGCCTCCAACGACCGGATTGAATACCACAGTCCCAACACCAGCAGAGTAGATGACAGATGAGTCTGCAAGACGAATGGGGACGACGAAGGGACGATAATTTCGAATCCAAAGGCGATGGGGTGTCATATGAGAGGTCGCACCTGTGTCCGCATTCCAATCGAGGTCAGTGAGGAGTGAGGAGGCTGTGGAGGAAGGGGATGGGGCAGGGGAACGAAAACTTGCATTGCCTGCAAACTGCATAGGACCAGAGGCTTCAGGGGCCTGAACCGAGTGAGCCTGCTGTGGCTTTGACTTCTTCAGCTCCTCATTGATCCTCTTGAAGCACCTCTCATCAGTGTGGCCAGTGGCACCGCAGAAATCACACTTGTACTGCTTCCTGGGTGGCCTAGAACGTCTGTTGGAGGTGGAGGAAGAAGAGCTAGATGAAGGAAAAGATGCTACAAAGGCCTGGGCAGAGTCTGTGGCATCAGAACGACGCGCACGGTTCAAATCCTCACGCCTGAACGCGTCCTCGAGCTTGGAACGAGACAAGACGTCCATGAGACTGAGGGAGGAGCGGAAGGTGTGAAACTCGGATGGGAGTGACCACAACAGCGCCATGCAAGTCAGCTCTTCGTCCTGCTTCTTGAGATCGAACCCAGAGTCGCGGAGGTTCTTCAGGACGCGCATCGACTCGTCCACACGATGAATGAGAGACTGGAGGGACTCATTGTCGCGCTTCTTGATCGAAAAGAGGTCCTCCATCGCGTTGAAACGCGATCCTGCAGACTTCTTGTTGAACTGCTCTTCTAGTGTGGTCCAAATAGCGATGGGGTCGTCCTCGATGCCATCCAAAACGCCTCTGAACTGCTCCTCAACCAAAAGTAAGAGGGCACCAGCAGCCTTCTGAGCATTCCTCTTCCACTCTGCCACCTCCTTTGCCTCAGCAGGCTTCTCCTTCGAGCCAACAGGGACTGTTTCTTCACCAGAGACCAAAAGCCACAGGCCCTTGAGACGAAGCCAGGCCTTGATCTCCTTGGACCAGGAAGGGTAGTTGCGATTATTGAGAGGGGAGACAGAAGGGAGAGCGAATGAGGGGTCAGACATGGTGTGGGACGAGTGGCACGAGCAGAGGAAGGTGTTGGAAAGGATGTGGGATGATAGGAAAGGGAGGGAAAGCGATGAGGAAGATGTGGGAGCAATAGGGTGTGGCGAGAAAGGTGTGGCACAGCAGATGGGAGACCAGAAAGAGTCGATAAAACGATATAGAGCAAAGTCACTAGAGCGCAGGGCCCATAACCTGTTGAGCGCAGTGACAATGACAATGAAGCGAGTGGCACAGAGAGAGTGCCCAAAAGTAGCTCTATAACGACAGGACTGTGGTCCAGAGGGTAAGAGACTGAGGAAAGAATCGCCCTCGGACCACGGGTATTTAAGCTACAGAGAACAATAAGAAACGAAATAGGAAGGTATGACATCAACGGGTCATTACAGGTGGTCCACCTTACAAAGCGGTCAAAAGCTCCACCTGGAGGTCGGTCCGGAGTGCCAATGACATCACACAGGACCACCTGAGTCAGCCAACTCAGTGAAACAACTGAAACGAAGTGAGACAAGGTGAAAGCAAGGTGAGACAGTCCAAAAGGAGAAAGAAAGGAATATACCCGCTCTGGGAGTGGCTGTAGGGCCGCTCCTAGCTGTAGAGGCGAGTAATCAACGTGTCCGTAAGGTGGCACGCATGTGCCATGAGTGCCACATCCACCAGAACCCCCACAAACAACAAGCTCAGCCTCAGAAGACTCAGCAGGGATCAAGGGCAGGAGAATCAAGGGGAACATCATCAGGTGCATTCTCTGCATCTTGGGACGAGGTCTGGACCTTCCACCATTCACAAAGCGTCGAACAGTAGTTCAGGAGTAGCCGATCGAGTCCTAGAGCGACTTTTGACCACAGGATGTGGTGGAACGACAGGAGGTGGGACAGCTAGCAGGGGAACAGGAGAAACAACAATAGACAGGGTCTGGATCCTCTGAAATAGGAGCATCTTCCAAAGCGCCAGCAGGAGGAGGAGCATGCACTTCCCCCCTCAGAACCAGTGCCTCTTCAACATCAGCATCCCAAAGACCAAGGAGAGTATGAGCAGGCGGAGTAGGGACAGACTGGGTAACAGCTATAAAATGGCGAGTCCCAGGGAAAAATCGCTCGTCAAAGTCTGCCCTTTCCGAAACCGTAACCTTGCGAGACACAGGATCGTAGAACTTGTCCCTCTGCACATGCACATAAGCAAGACAGCCCCAGACCCGCAAGTGCAAAACGTCCGTTTTCTCCCCATGGACCATCTCAAACGGCGTCTTGCCCTTCAAAGTGGACGTCCAGAGTCGATTCCATACGTGAACATAAGCGGCCAGAGCCTCACACCAGAAAACAAGTGGCAAATGCAACTCTGAGAGCATAGCAGTGAGGGCCTCCATGATGGTGCGATTGGCCCGCTCCGGTACGCCGTTCTGCTGTGGCCGATTGCGCGCTGTGTGCCTCCTAGAGATCCCTTGAATGCCTCAAACACATCGCTCTTGAAGCGCAGAGCATAGACGACCTTGAGCTTGGTGAACTCATCAATAAAAATGATCCAGTAGCGTACTCCAGAGTGAGTGGCGACAGGGAGAGGACCATCGAGATTAGAATGGATGAGTTCAAGTGGTCTGGAGGTGACAGAGCCAGTGGAGGGGAAGGGACGAGTGTACATCTTTCACAGTGCCTACACCCGCCGAATAGACGACAGAGGCATCTGCCAGTCGAATAGGGACGATATAAGAGTGATAATTGCGGATCCAGTGACAATGGGGGGTCATATGACCGGTGTCGTACTCAGCAGGCAGAGCCCAGAGGAGCGCCATGCAAGTCAGCTCTTCATCCTGCTTCTTGATATCAAAGTCAGAGTACCGGAGGTTCTTCAAGATGCGCATTGCTTTCCTGTGTCGACTGTGGTCCCTGAACTGGTCCTCAACCGAAAGTAAGAGCGCACCAGCAGCCTTTTGGGCATTCCTCTTCCACTCTGCTACTCCTTCGCATCAGCAGGCTTGTCTTTGGCATCCACAGGAGCCAGAGACGAGCAGCCAGAGTTTGAGACGAAGCCAGGCCTTGATCTCCTTGGACCAGGAGGGAAAGTTGGTGAGTGCAGTGAGAACAGAGCGAGGGGCACGATAGAACGACACAAAGAAAGCTCTATAGCGACAGGACTGTGGTCCAGAGAGTAAGGGAGTAGATACAAAGGGATCTGAGTGGCTCACCTGTGGTCCAGAGAGTAAGAGTCTGAGGGAGTAGCTGGGTGCCAGAAAAAGGGGATGGGACAGGAGAGTGAAAACTTGCATTGCCTGCAAACTGCATAGGACCAGAGACATCAGGAGCGAGGGAAGGAGCAATGGAAGAGTTAGCCTGCTGGGCCTTGGGCTTGGAAAGGGCCTCATTGACCCGCTTCATTGACCTGCTTGAAGCACCTGTTCCCATGTCATGCTTTTCACCTCCATTCTCATGACCAGGGTGAATCTCACATGCGCTGATGTCATTATAACTTTTGTGTGCATGTGCATTCCATACTAAGGTATCGACACTTATAATTTTACTTCTTCTCAGGATGACCTCTGGTTGGCGGTCATGGATCAGTTATATGGGCGTCAATGGTTGAGATGCACTATAACTGAGAGCAGATACTTACATAGATTGACGTCCTTGAATAGGAAGGCTTGACACATGTCGCTTTTGGAATTAGACAGCCTTGATATCAGGACATCTGTCGTCTTTGCGGCTAGAATATGTTGTTTGTGGCTATTCTGCTTTATTTGCCACGCTTGCCACATTATGGACTCATTGATTACTTGCCTCTACAGCTGAGAGCGGCCCTACAGCCACTCCCAAAGCAGGTATATTGCTTTCTTTCTCATTTTGGACTGTCTCACTTTGTTTCACCTTGTTTCACTTGTTTCAGTTTGTTTCACTGGGTTGACTGGGTCAGGGTGGTCCTGTGTGATGTCATTGATACTCCGGACCAACCTACAGGTAGAGCTTTTGACCGCTTTATAAGGTGGACCACCAGTAATAACCCGTTGATGTCATACCTTCCTTTTTTGTTTCTTATCATTCTGTGTAGCTTAGATACCTGTGGTCTGAGGTTAGCTAGCCCTGAAGGGCAAGGATGAGGCGTTGACACTCTCTGAACCATATGAGGATGTCAAAGGAAGACATCAGGGTCTCCTGCAAGCATGAGAGTGCACAATACAGCATGTCTGCTGATATGCTAGCAATACCTCTGAGTGCGAAACACACCCAAGAAACACCTCTACAAGCACAGGTAGGCAGGAGCTGGTTCTAGTGGACGCTAGTTGAGTGCGATGTGGACCGAACAAATAACTCCAAAATCAAAATCTTCGGCCGAGCAATGTATGATCAGGATTTGATCGGAACACAAAGGGGAAGGAATGGGTGCAAGGCCACACTGGACACTGGCGGAGGATGATAAACTAAATGAGAGGGAGAGAGCAAGATGACGAGGGCTCTGACAGAGGGTTGCAATCAAATGCAACAACACAAACAAAGGGGCAAAACACGAACAAGGATTGAAAGGCGAAGGCTCAAAGTCTCATGAACTCAAGCGCATGAATGGAATCTAAACGAGGGAGCCAAAGCTGGTCTATTGCCAAGGCCATAGGTGCCCTTTTATAGTAAGTCCAAACAGGTACAAGATAGGGAGATCAGCAGAGGCATAGAGTACTCGGAAATGCATGCCAAGAATTAGAACCACATGCCACATGGGTAAACCAGTCAGAAACTTGGAAGCTTTGAAGATAAGGAAGAAGAGGTCAACAGAAGGCATAAGGACGATAAGAGATAGAAAGACAGATCCGTTCCGAGTCAACAAAGTGTTCGGCTGCCTCCGATTCAGGATACCAAAAACGATCGGGTGTGCCGAAGATGTGAAGCGTACCGAACCGATCGGCGACCGGCCGCGACAGTCTGCAAGAAGCCCCTGATGCTAGGAGTGCTGATAGATCCATAGAATAACTGTGAACAGCTCTAAACGTCTGTGCGGAGGTCTAAATGCAAAGTCGGAACCTGATAAATGGCTGAGAGTTCCGAACGGATCGGGATCAGTCGGACCTAAGTACGCCAAATGGTCAAAGAATACTGAAAAGCTGCCAAAAGTGGGGTATCGGTGCCTAGAGTAGACTCATGCTCATCATTGCGTCTCAAAGGACAATGTTCTTGCGACACAGAGCCTATTGCTCTGGCTCTAGCACATCTTGCACACCTGCGCCAAACATGTTGTCAGCTTCACTGATGGCTCATGCAATGACCTCACTCGCAGCTGCATGAAGGCGAGCATGCATTAAGAAAGTCAGGAAGCCTATGTTTTCTTGCAGTAAACACAGGGCTACATCGAAGTCTTTGGAGTCAATAGCTAACCATGGTATCTCCTTGTCCTCAAAATCGGATAGGATCTCCTTTGCATTCAGCAAGTTAGATTGTCGCTGCATTTGATGTTTTTGATGAGATACAGTGTCGTCTGGATGAGATACCCTGGGGGCGATATGCCAAATTTATGTGGCAAGTGTGCGGCACCAAGCTTAGCTAGTTCACCAAGAGTCTATTGGCACACACAGGGTAGTGGTAGATTGATATTGGGATGGAAATCTCGCATCCAGCATAAGCCTTTCTCTGGAGAACTGATGCTTACACATACCTCCTACAATCTGTCCTGAATGTGTCAGAGGTGACTGCTGCAATCCACACTAATCCAGGCAGGCACAGTTACGCACACGACATCAATGTGCACCAGGACTCCCAAATATAGGTGGGGAGGCCGGGTGGCCAATCTGGCAAAATTTTGATCTTTTTGACCCTCTAGGCCTGAAAAAATCTGAACAAAAAGGGCTCTCTACAGGGTCTAGGCCGCATTTTTTTGTCCTGCAGAATCTGGTCTCCCCTATCATATGCCTGATTATGTCTGAGAATTTTCATGGAGGTGCTGGTGTAGCGGTTAATGAGTTGTCTGGTGTGTGAGCTTGAGTTTCTGGGGTCGGCTGGTTCGAATCCTATAAACTACTTTTTCTTTGCTGTGAATTCATGTTTCAGGTTTTATAAGCTGCCAGCTCAAACTGACAGTTTTTGACTTGCTCACGATGTTAGAAAGCAAGGTCATCGACCTCACTTATACTCAATCGGAAGCCCCTGTCAATCTTCACATTCTTGTTTCCTTAGAATTTCTTAGTAAAACTTCCCTTGCAGTCCTCAGCTCTCATCCTCAAAAATCCCTTAACATCATTCAGTAAACAACTACCTAAACATCCCACACCATATAACATCATGGACTTTACTATTCCCCCTGCCAAATGGCTTGCCGACCTAGACATCCAGCTACAAAAGGAAACTGCGAAAGGGCCATGCTCCTTCGAGAACCTCTTTTTAAAAAGAATGTGACACCTGCTATAGATGGTTATTCTCTCCAAGAGGGTAGCTACTTTTCAGTGAAGCAGGGACTGATGACAGCAATCAAATGAATGGCTCACGAGAAACACTTATGACACTAAAGCGACCATGCAGAGGGAAGCATTAATGGCACAAACCTTGATGTCATTGCTTGCATGAGGTGTCAAATTGAGATTTATGGGGCTTCAACTGGGATGGACATCCTCTCTAGCCTGTTGTCAGATAAATGGCTCAGTGATGACATTATTGACATGCTGGTTTTTGACTTATATAGACAAGCTTAGTCCAATCCTGTTCTGGCTGACTCTGTAATGTTTGCACCGGTGCACTTCATGACACAAGTTGAGGCGTATTCAAAGCGAGGAAAAAACAGTCAGTCAAAAATGCTCGCTCACTACGAGAAGGAAATATGGGAGAATAAATCGCAACAATTCCTGTATATTCCTGTCTTCATGAATGGGAATCATTGGGTTCCCACGTGTGTTGACTTTTGGTCACATTGCATTGCGTATGGTACAAATGATCTTGTAAGAAGCCTATCATGATTTTGATCAATGCTTACTATGTTTGACTTAGGGGACTCACTGACGAACCCACACTCCTTGAAAAAATCAGTCCAGAATCTACAGCAGTGGCTCAACAAGGCTTTTGGGACCGCATTCTGTGACACTGAGAACATGTTAGTGCACAGAGTTCAGGATGTGACCTATTCTTACGGCATCTGCACAATTAACTGCATTAAGCACAATGTGTTCATAACAGAGGTATTTACTCACGCTGATCATCATGTCTAGTGCCTCCGCTACTTCAATCGCTTGGCAAAGGCCCATAATGATTATTTGGTTCATATTGTTATCCTGGTGAGATTGGCCGTATACTAACTTCTGCCCAGATACCAATGCTAAAAGTGAGCTCTATCATAGCTCACATCATGGCCATCCTAAATTCACTCAATGCTGAGGAACTTCAAACATATTCTCACAGGATCATCCGCGGTCTTGTGCAACATGGGCTCATGATTATCTTGTACGTGTGCGATGGCATGGAGACTAAGCAAAAAGTGCAGCACTGCTTAATTTGGGACTCCCCTTTGTGCGTCACATATACAATCCCACATCCTGTTCTTGGACTTTAATTCGAAGCAATGACTATTATTATCGCAACCAGAGAGGGCCAGCTAATTGTTATGATTCAGGACTCTAAACACACACTTAAGACTATGTGCAACAACAACTTTCCAGGAGCCAAACTCCTTGCCTTAGGTAATAATACTGCAAAGTACCCTGATGTGCGCAATGTAGCATTTGGTCCAGGAATCCTATCACTTTGGCCTCACAACGTCAAAAACCTCAACCACCAGGACGACAATGTGGCATCTCGGTTGTTTTCAGCTTCTACACTCGAGTACTTGGCGACACATTTCCCTAATCATGTAGGAGAGATCGTTTATCTATTCATTTTTGGAGAGCTTGTAGATGCTTATCAAAATCGGAGTATCAGTCACATTTCTCGCATCAAGATGACACTGTGCACTCATATTTCCTAGACATCTGGGGCCGCTTTTTGGACCAGGTTGGGTCTGCAAAACTAAAGCATTTTATTTCCTGTGAGACCGTTGATATCGTCCAGATTGTTGTTGAGGGTCTTGTTGGCCTCATCATCGTATATAGAGATCCCATAGACGGCAAGATCTACCCCCTTCTTCCTTAAATATATTTCAGCAAAGTCTGCGAGCATGTATTCACAGAATGTTGCAAACTGGTCAAAGATTTTGCATTCACAGATTTGATCCAGATGATGCCTCATCTACATGTGGGTATCCAAGCCGCCATCCTTCTTGATGTCACAACAGACCCAAAAGAGTGTGCAGCCAGTTACGCACACACATACTTTGATGCCCACGGTATTGATCTTAGACTTCTTGTGTGCTTCCCTCCAGACAAAGAGATCAACTCTGTTGCCAAAGATGCCTAGGAAGAGGCTGAAAACCTCTTCAGTATCCTCGGGGTTTCCTCATCAGACTTTTTATTACCTTCTGCTTCCCATGCAACTCTTCCGAGCATCAATTTGTAGTATGTGCCGGGCATAGATCCAGTAGTGGACAATGATAGCAACAGCTCTGATGATGAAGAATCAGAGGGTGACATTGACATGGCCGAGGCTGATGAACTACAACAGCTAGTCAAGGCTCTGCCTTTTTCTGGCATCTGCAAGCACTTTATAAAGAAGCAATTGTTGAATTTAGAGTGCACTGCTGTTGCCATTAACATAGAAGATCTGGTTGGCATGTAAGTCGCCTCATTTCTTTTTCAGTCGTTCGGTATCATTGCAATCATAGTACTCACCTTGCTATCTAGACAATAATATTCTCAAGACTTTTTTCTAGAAGAACACAATGCCAATGTTGAGAAGGGCCGCCTCAATATCTCAGCGGCAATGTAAGCTACACAGCTCCCTCCAATTGACATACTTGCAAAGCCTTGTCATGCATTCAATTTTAACTTTTCCTCTGTCGACAAACTCAACTTCACCTTGATCATTGAAAGTTGACAAGCACACAAGACACCTCACGCTTCTCAGGGTGTTTGTAAAAAGGTTGTACTAGAGGTGCTATCCTCTCAAAGTGAGAAGGTTGCTAAGAAAAGTCTGCAAAGGCAGATTATTTGTAAGATGCAGACACTTTTCTCTCAGCAGGAGGACATAGGGATTAGAACTGGGCTTGAGCACAAGGAAAGGTGGAAGAATCTGACTTTGGTAGGCAAGTTACAAGGAAATTCTGTAAATGCGGCACTTGCGGCTGCTCAATGTGCAAAAGTAGTAAATATGTCTCTATATATGGTCCGATAACATTCTCACAATCCTCTGTAGGTTATCTTGCATCAAGTCAAGGTTTTTGGGGAGCAAGGCTTGTCCACAGCTCTAGTCACAACATTAAAAGGTACTATGATTAGCACAGAGACTGTTGCATAGCTTTAAGGTCAACAAGGTTTAATGGCTGGCAGATTTGGCATTGTTCTTTATAAAGGACATCTCGCCATAGGCTGCAGTAAGTATGACAGATTGTTTTCACATTGAGGATACTGAAATGTTTTTATTTGTTAGTGATTTCTCTCTATACACAAGGCAGTGGCAAAGCCGGTGCCTATTCATGGCAACAAGGTTCACTCAGCATTGGTGCCATCTCCTATATTTCTTTACAAGTATATGAGGCATCATATACCGGTCTGTTTTAAGCCATTCATGGCCATGTAGCTACCATGCAGTCCTACATATTTGCTCATGTCCATTCTGACTATTTCCTGTGTATGCTACTTGAGGACCCAATCATCAGCCAAGACTGGTGACACATTCACCTGAATGAATAATCCCTTTGACTCTACTCTCAGTTATTGAAGCACACCACGGCTATTATAGCTGTAGTGAATTGACTGCAGGCACTGCATCGGCGTGGCACAGGGGGCAAAAAGAATGGTGGTGTTGGCAATGATGGTGATGGTGCCATGAACAAGTTGTGATTGTTTAGAGTAGATTTTTGTTGTCTGTCATGTTCTGTGTGCTTCGTGCCACTGTAGTGTACTCATTCTAACATTTGTGAGCCTTAAAAAGGCCTGAACTACATGATTCAAGAAATTTTGAGCATTTTAAAGGCCTGAACTGGCCTATTTGGCAAAATTTTGGGATTTTGGGGGCCTGAACAGGTCAAATGGCTCAATCTGAGTAACTTCTAGCAAATCTTACACAGGCCTAAATTTTTCCAGCAAAATGTACTTTTTGCCGACTTTTGCCAAATTTTCACCTGGCCTCCCTACCTATATTTAAGGGTCCTTGTGCACCTTCCTGCCATCAGTGGCTGCTGCATCGATTTCCACAATGGTGATATCAGTAAGTTTGAGTGCGCTTACTTCCAGATGTACACGACAGACAAGTCTGCCATCTATTACCTAGAACAAGGTCGACATAGAAAATTTATCACTACCTCCATGGCAATAAAAGTGGACAAGCTCACTTGCTTTCCACAATACTGCGTTGGCTTGATGAATATCTATTAGGGCACACAGGACAACATCACTGTTATTTGTGGCCATTCTGCTTTATTTGCCATGCTTGCTACATTATGGACTCATTGATTACTTGCCTCTACAGCTGGGAGCGGCCCTACAGCCACTCCCAAAGCAGGTATATTGCTTTCTTTCTCATTTTGGACTGTCTCACTTTGTTTCAGTTTGTTTCACTTGTTTCAGTTTGTTTCACTAGGTTGACTGGGTCAGGTTGGTCCTGTGTGATGTCATTGATACTCCGGACCAACCTATTGGTAGAGCTTTTGACCGCTTTATAAGGTGGACCACCAGTAATAACCCGTTGATGTTGTACCTTAGTCTCTTACCCTCTGGACCACAGGTGCGCTTCCTTCTGTTCTATGTATCTACTTAGTCTCTTACCCTTTGGACCACAGTCTTGTCGTTATAGAGCTTTCTTTTGGCACTCTCTCTGTTCCAGTCACTTAATTGTTATTGCACTCAACAATCCTATGCAATGCTTGAATTGAGGTCCACATTCCCATCCAATTTGCCTCAACTACCTTGGTCTTCTTAAGCCAGGCTGCTATAGTCAGATCTTTGCTAAAGCTTCTAAGCACTTGGTGATTGTTCAAGACCAAGAATAGCCTGACCAAGGATTGAACCCTAGGACCTCCTAATGCTAGTGAGACACTCTACCAAAAGAGTTATTAGACCTTAACTGCTACACTCGGATGCATGCATATTGTGCAACTGTTTATACATCAAACTTATTCATATGAGATATAGTACTTTACACCTATCCTAGGTGGTCTCCAATACACATAGAAGCCTATGTAGTACAGCTAAG
The DNA here is from genome assembly GCA_002994785.1 of Heterobasidion parviporum. Classification (NCBI taxonomy): domain Eukaryota; kingdom Fungi; phylum Basidiomycota; class Agaricomycetes; order Russulales; family Bondarzewiaceae; genus Heterobasidion; species Heterobasidion parviporum. Next base: position 36,155 of record PDUQ01000056.1, read on the forward strand.
CTGAGAACTAGTGGCTGAGCAAATCCTGTTTCAATAGTGGTGGTAAGACAATCTATTTACCACGATAGTCCTAACCTGATACTAACGTGGTTACAACAGGGCATGGCACATACTTTGTCTCTAGGCTATCTAAACCCTGCTGAGATATCAGATCACAATAACAATAGAGCACCGCCTCACATCATGTGCGCTAACTCTAACGGCCCTTGTCTGGTTGATGAACAGCCTCCACAGCTGTCCGGATGATACCAAGGCTGGAAAGGATATAACCATGTGTATTTTCCCTCTTTTGAACAATGTGGACACCACTGACAATGCCTTGCTCATGCTTGGGCATGATGACGGTACACAGAACAAGTATGAGATCAAGGATGATGATGGCAATGTCATTGTCATGGTTGTGGAGGATCAAGGGAAGCTGGCCTGGTCACATGACATGTTCTTCCTCCGTACCCTCAGTGTCCCAAACAACTCTCCTTGTCCTTGCTTGTATGGCGGCGAAACCCTTGCATTCATGACCTACCAGCAGGCATCCAAGATGGACTTTGATTCACTCTAGAGGAAATATGACTCCACATGTCGTGTGCCACCTGTCTCAACTGTAGTTACCAAGCACGTCATCTCTTGGAAGGAGATCCCTGGTTGATGCACTGTGGAGCCTAGAACTAGCCTGTTTTCTGAATTAGATGACCTTTATGAACTTTACGCAATGGCATGTGGCTCTCTCTCATTAAAGACCTAGGGCCACTTGAGATGTTCAAGGGCCTCCAGCATTCTGTTGGCAAAGAAGCTGAACAGGACACCGTCCTCGTGGGTGGGCTTGGTGTATTAGTCAAAAGGCCTTGCACGCATACTCTATTCTGTTGAGCGTAATGAGAATGAAGTGACTGGAATAGAGAGAGTGCCAAAAGAAAGCTCTATAACGATAGAACTGTGGTCCAGAGGGTAAGAGACTAAGTAGATACATAGAACAGAAGTGAGCACACTTGTGGTTTAGAGGGTAAGAGACTGAGGAAAGGAACACCCTATACATTGGTTGTTCGCCCGTGACTTAATGATCCCAACTTTGGAGACTATGATGATGTTTTGCCTCTGCAAGGAATCTTTACTCGCAAGAAATTAATGGTGCAAACAATGTTTCATTGCGGTGTCCTTGTTTGATGGGTGCAACCTTTGCACACGCTTACCAATCACATCACCATCATCAGTGTCTATAATCCTGTTTGCTCTGCATTGTCTTTCTCCAGTTAGAAAGTCATGGTAAAGATGGAGGAAACCCTGAAGCAGTCAGTGTGAGGAGGCAGAGGAGAAAGAAGAGTCAGATGATAACTCAGATGAGGACGAGGAGGTCAATAATGACAACAACAACAACAAGTCCAAGGTCAAGTCCAAGGATGAGGATGACACTAATAGCAGTGACAATAGTGACAAAGGCACTGATAATAATGGCAGCACTGACAGCAATGACAAAGAAAGAGGAAGAGAACAAGCATCAGTCTTAGGTGTTAAGGAGGAGGAGGAGAAATCTAGTGAGGGGGAAGGTCTAGATGAAAAGGAGGAGTCAAGTGCAGAGAGCAGTCACATAGGCAAGGCAGGTGCACAGGCTTAGTGGTACGTGTATCCAAAAGTCATTGATGAGCTTAGTTTACTTAATAGTCTTGAGTAGAGACAAAGTTGACGACATTAAAGTTGGGCCAGGCCATGACAGTGACTTTGTGGTCACCGACATTGATGATAGAATGGATGGTGATGATGCCAATGTCAAGCCTTGTCGAGGCGATGATGGCGATGCAACTGAAGATCTTATCTCTCTGTACAGTGATTCAACAGATGGCACAGTTGCCCATCGAGGACAGCTGCATCAGTGTAGCAAAGCCTCCTCTGATGTCACTTAGCAAGTGCAATCTTAGAGAATGTCCTCAGCTGCAACATTTGCATTGACTGCACACACACTGCCTGCTACAGCTACGTCTGTGGCATGTCAGTGTCTAGCACCTACAGCACACTATGAGTACTATGACTCCTGGTGGGACTTGATTAGGAAAAAGACGGACAATGACATCAATTGAATTTGGGTGAAGAAAGTGTTATGGAAGAAATAGGTAGAGTTGGCCTGGATCCCGAGAGCATCTCCCTCATGCATGTAGGACTATCATCCCTAGAAAGCAGGTTGTACTGCTTTCTGCCTCACTTAAAACACTGGGACTGAGTTAAGGCAGGAGAGGAGGCAACACCTGAACACATCCTCCAGCTTAGAGCAAGAAAGGATGTCCATAAGACTAAGGGAGGATCAGAAGTGTTGCATTCCACAGGTAGAGCCTAGAGGAGCATCATGCAAGTCAGCTTTTCATCTTGCTTCTTGATGTCAAAGTCAGAGTCTCAAAGGTTCTTTAGAATGCACATGGCTTTATTCTCATAATGGACAAGGGACTGGAGTTACTTCTCCTTGCGCTGCTTGACAGAAAACAAGTCTTTCATTGCGTTGAAGCATGATCCAGCAGACTCCTATTATTTTGGATGATTTTTATGTGTTTTAGTTGCTTTTGTGTTGCTCATGAGTAGCTCATGAGCCACTTGGCCTTGAAATAGCTCAGGATGCCACTCCAACGCTCTTGTTCTCTTAGGGATCAGCCCTTGTTATTGGTCTGAGATGTTTCCCTTGTTCTCTTTGGTCTTTGTTCTCTTTTGTTCCTTGTTGCTTCTGTTTTGCTCTTGTTCTCTGGTAGCTTATAAGCCTGTGTCTGAGTTGTCTGTCCCCTCAGACTCTTACTCTCTAAACCACAGGTGAGTCACTCAGCTCTCTTTATATTTACTTAGACTCTTACTCTTTGGACCACAGTCCTGTTGTTATAGATCTTTCTTTATGTTGCCCTTACTCTGTTGTCACTGTGTTCAACAACTTCTTGTTAAAATCCGAGCTCAGCATAGCCTAAATAGTGATGGGGTTGTCTTCAATGCCATACAAAATGCCTCTCAAACTACTCCTCAACCAAAAGTAGGAGCACACCAGCAGCTGTTTGTGCATTTCTGCTACCTCCTTGGCATCAGCAGGATTGTTAGAGACAAGAAGCCAGAGGCCTTTGAGACAAAGCTAGGCCTTGATCTCCTTAGACCAATTGCAATTATTAAGTAAAGTGATAACAGGGAGGGAGTATGTGGCATTGGACATAATGAGGGAGCAGATGATAAATAAGATAGAGGTGTTGAAAGTGGGACAAGAGTGATAGGAGGAAGAAAATGGACCAAAATAATAGCAGTGGCTCAGTGGCTCAGTGGACAGAGGATATTGTTGCTAGTCAACAGGTCCCTGTTGAGCAGAGTGACAACAGAGCGAGGGGCACGATAGAACAATGCAAAGAAAGCTCTATAGTGACAAGATTGTGGTTCAGAGAGTAAGAGTCTGAGTAAATGATGTAAAGGGAACTGAGTGGCTCACCTGTGTTCCAGAGAGTAAGAGTAGGAGGGGACAGACAACTCAGATTATAGGCTTATAAGCTATCAGAGAATAAGAGCGAGACAGAAAAGAGAACAAAAGAGAAGAAAGACTAAAGAGAATAAGGGAAATGTCTCAGACTAATAACAAGGGCTAATCAACTAAAATGCATAGAAATTACTCAAAATAACAGAAGGAGGGGTTAAATATAGTGTGGCACAAGTGAGAGAGTGAGTTGAAAGTGATAAAAAATGATTATAAGGGAGAGGAAGTAAGAAAAGAGATGTGGCAGCAATGGGTGTGGTCAAAAAGGTATGGCACAATAAATGGAAGACCAAAAAGTGTCGGCAAAAGGATCGAAGAGCAAAGTCACTAGAGCACAGGGCCTATAACTTGTTGAGTGCAATAAGAATGAAGCAAGTGGCATAGATAGAATGCCAAAAAAACCTCCATAACGACAGGACTGTGGTCCAGAGGGTAAGAGACTGAGGCAAGAAATGCCCCTAGACCACAGGTATTTATACGAACAAGATAATAAGAAATAAAAAAAGAAGGTGCCAGTGAGTACAGGTACTGTAGGTTGTCCACTTGGTGAAGTGGGCAAAAGTTCCACATGGAGGTTGGTTTAGAGTGTTAATAACGTTAAGATGGACCAGTGGCTGTTGGTAAAACTAAGAAAAGTGTCTTAAAAGAAAAGAAAAAAGAAAAAGACATAATGCTTTGAGAAAAAAATAAACTGAGGGAGGAAAAAATAAATCTGACCTAATGTCCAATGAATCAAGCTACTTTCATCTTGTTCTCTGTGATAGACCTGGCATTGGCCATCTCATAAGAAAGCAAAAGATCAAGCAGAGAATTAGTATTGTGTCATCAAAGAAAAGCTTGTAAAAGTAGTCTCACTATTTATACTGAGTAGTGTCATTGTTGGAATTTGATTGATCATCTTATGTCTACAAATTGAGTAAATAAATGATGTTGCATTTAGGCCTGCATATACAATTAAACAAGTGGTATTTATAAGAGATGAATGATACTCACCTTTCTATTACATTTTTCCAATGTCTAAAGGTCTCTTCTAACATTCTGAAAACTATTGCATAACTGCCCATTGATAGCATTCAAACAAACTGTTTATGGTGTTATTACTCTGCATCAGCTGTACCAAGGAATGGTCAAACACATTATTATATGGATCAAGTATGCATATGGCATAAATAAAGTTGATTCTTGTTTTTGATGACTTTCACTTAACTATATCTACACACATTAATGTCAATTAGCTATCAATACTAATGCTGTGCATATCAGCCTACTAAGACAAGTTTGTAGGTTTTATGGTAAATGTGCTTGATGAAATTGTACTAGCTTTAGCTTACTTGTTTGCAACGTTAAGGAGAAAAGTTGAGCAAAAAAGTTGAGCATAATGAGAATGAAATAAGTATTATTTATGGCCACTTTCCTATCTAGGACATCTTACTTTCATTGTGGACTTATTGATTACTTGTTTTTACAGCTAAAAATGGTTATATAGTCTTTTTATTTTATTTTATCTATCTTAATGCTTTCTCTAGTTTTACTGGCAGCTAGTAGTCCACTAGGATGTTATTGACACTTTATACCAGCCTTCAAATGAAGCTTTTGACCGCTCTACTAGATAGACCACTTATTCTTGTACTTGCTCCCATCTTCCTTTTTTATTTCTTATTGTTTTTGTTCATCTAAATATCTATGGTCTGAGGCATTCCTTTTCTCAGACTCTTACTCTCTAAACTGCAGGTGTACTCTTTTTTTTTGTATTTACTTAGACTCTTACTCTCTAAGCCACAGTCCTGTCATTATAAAGCTTTATATTGACACTCTACCAACATCAGGAAAACTCTATTATTACTTAATATACTTATTGTCCTTTTTTAGACATTTAAGACAAATTAAGAGCAAAAATTTGAACTTAATCAAGATCTCATTCCTTATTTAGACAAAAGTTCTTAATTAAGCTTTATTGGGAATACAATTAAACTAAGTCTTATCAGGAAGCAATTAAGTATACTAAGTGCACCAAGAATAAGCATAAAAATCAAGAAGAGGGAATAAAAGCCAAAGTTAGTAACACTTGGGATGAGAATGAGACAATATGAATCAAAGACATCATAAGCAACAAGAGGAAGACAAAATGAGATGATGCAATATGAGCAGGCATCTTACTGATGCTACCACTGGCCCCTCACATGCTCTCTACACCTACACATACAGCATCCAGGTTAGAGCATGTTGATGCTGCTTGGCACCTACTTGTCTATAGATGAAAACATTTATCAGCCATGTTGTAGAATGGCAGACAATAGAAAGGACTCACCGGTGTCCATCTTATTCTTACTAGTAGTATCTGAGATATACACGAGACCTACATGTTCATTACCATCATTGGCATTGGTATTGTCATCATCATTGGTGTCGTCATTGCTGACATTGGGTAGAGTGGTCATAACATAGTGTTGTACCTTCTGCATGATCAAATGAAACACTTTGTCATTGAGGTTGCAGATAGACTTAAGGTATTAATGAGTACTCTCACCCTAGTTTGTGTCATTAAAGAATATTAAGTTGGTGGACTCCTTTTTGGTGGCCTTGTTCAATGTCTTGTGCAAGACAACAGTCAATATTAGAATCTCAGTAGTAGCCTTGCCTTGTTTTGGCTTCACTTATGGGACAACAACCATGCTCACATGTCTAGTAGCCTAGAGCATGAACACATGTTCAACTTGTAAGCAATAAATGCACATAAAACATAACAAAGAAAAAAGATATACTGCAGTAATAGACAGTGTAAGAGCGCCAGAACAACATGGTGTGGAGCCATTAGTCATAAACAAGGGAGCCTCTTGTGCTTAAGATGTTGCCAATAAATGTGTTGCAAAAACTTCTAGGACATATTTTGAGTAGAACAACCCACACTGCTTCTAATAGGATAGTCAGCATGTTGTGCTTTAAAAAAGAAAAGGACTCCACCTCTGGATTTGAGTATAAGAATCCAAGATTCTGGACGATATTTTAAGTGTAAGCATAGCTCTCTTTGTTTGATGCAAAATTATCCTTGAAAAAATCGCTAACAAGGTCAAAAGCCTTCTTGCCAAATGTATTGTGCCACTTGTATAGTCTTTGCAATACCTAAAAGAAAAATGTTGCAATCAGTTCATGCCATGGAACACATAAAAGCAAGGACTTACTATAGAAGAGATGCTCACTGTCATAGCGACTATGTTAGGGTATACTATGTTGTGGATGGCCTCCATCGTCTTTGTCATCTCAGTCTTATTAATCAACCATATGTTCTTGCGTGCCACTGCCTAGATATACAGGGTTGAGATGAACTTACACCACTATTTTTTAGCTTTGTCGCCAAGTAAGACAAGAGGCAGATACAAATTATTAGACCAAGATAAGCTTGCAGTAGAGCATGGTGCCTTTGCACTGTTGTGTTTCAACAGTACTACCCTCTCAACTAAAACTAATTGTATTAGTGGGTCTGCTGGGTGAGTAAGATTGAAAGCCAGTAAAGAATCACATGTATGCTGGAAGTCATTTGTTGTTTCCTCTTGATTGGGCTAGACATTGCAGCCTCATGTTCATCACTGTTATCCTTCTCTTGCTAGTCCTGAACTGCTGAAGTATTGTCCACTTCCTCAGAAACAGTTTTGAGTTGAGATCTTGAAAAAGCCTTTACTTTTGAGCCCCTTGTTACAGGTTTGATGAGTTGATTTTTGGTATTTGATGCATCTGATGTTAGGTAAATCAACTTGGCCCAGTTCTTCACACTAGCAAGCTTGAATTGCTTCTTTAGTAGACTATATTTGAAAAAGCAATCATGATAATTGAGAGCCATGCTAGTTAGGCAGAACATTGAGGTGAAATTTAAAAGAAAGTGAGTCACATACTCATCAACATTTGGTCCACTTACATCATGTGGCTGTACACCTTCCTTCTTCAGCTCCCAAGTCGCCTTGACTTGGTCTTGGATCATCATTTTCTTCTTCTTAGCTGGCACTTGAAATGCATTGTCCTGACTGTCTTTATTGTTCTTAGCTTGTAAGGTGGCCCTCTTTTTCCTTTTTTTTAAGGTTGGCTGTACAGAAGGTAAGTGAGGACTTGAGTCAGGTAATACAAGAATGTGACTCACAGTTTGTATAATGACATCCAGGTTTGTAATGGCATTGCGTATATGGTGGGGAGCTGGGGTGACTGGAGCCTTAATGTCCACCTTGCTAGTGCTTGTCTCATCCTTATCCGCAAGTTGTTTCTCTACGGCTACAATACAACTCACTTTTTGTTGAGTCTCTACTGCTTGTACTGCCACCTTGGCAGCTTTTTCTGCTGCTTGCTGTGCCTTGTTGAGCGCAATTTTAGTACAAGTCTGTTGTTTTCTTTTAGCAATAATTTGGCTAGGATGCGTCTGTGCATTTGTCTGACAAGCCACAGGTTGGTTGGGCATTAGAAGTTAGTTGAGTGAGAGGCTTAAGAGGTGTGAGGACAAAGATGAAGACTTCCTTATAGAAATATGGTCAAACTCCGGGTGTGTTTAATCTGTCCGTTGAACATGAGTTTGTGTAGACACTGTTCCACATAGAATTCTTCTCTGTACTCAGATACTATATACCCTAATTGCTTGACATTATTTTGGAGGACCAATTCTTGTCAATCTCGGTATAAACTTAGAGTATGGTTCCATGCTTTTGAGAGACTTAATGACATTATGGTGTCTTGATATATTTAATACTATATCAAACTAGAATCAATCAAAACAAGAGGAAAAAGACACAGGTAATATTGTTGAGGGCAAAAAAATCACCAATAAGATTGTTGCTGTGCGTATACTTATGTAGAAAGAACATATCATGATCAAACAAGGTCAAGAATGCCCACAACAAGAGGAGGATGGGACAAAGGACAATATTAAGATGGTCAAGAAGCACCGCTAATCTGTATTGTGAGGGACTTTGTCTTTCCCTTGCACTTAAAAATACTGTATGAAGTGAGAAATAAGCATAACATCAATACAGCCAATATAGACATGATGAAATACAAGGATATATGCACTGAGGTAGACAATGCCATGGATGAATTTGTTGTACTTTTATTTCAAGCACTACTGGTTTTGGAATGTGCTCAACAAGGTGAGTATTAAACTAGATGGGGTGCTTCTGCTTAGGAGGTGCAATAATCTTGGCCTTCATATTTGATTGTGATAGAGACATCAGCTCCTCCAGCAATATCTGAGAACATCATTGTTCTACCAGAAAGGACAATATTACCATATAAGTCATGACAAAGGGATATAGATAAGCCAATAGGGCAGAGCTTGGCAGAATGACAAATAGAGAATGATATTATCTATACTGCAGTCAATGTTTAAGCATGGGTTTTGCACCTCTTCAAGAGTGCTGGCGGAAGAAGTTCATATGCCAAATCTACTCATCTCGCCCCCTAATGCACTCAAAGGAGTAGTTGTATTAGTAGACTGGTCAAAAGGTAGAGGCAGGGTAGAGGCATACAAAGCACCCTATTTGTAACATTCAATCAAGTAAGTACGCTGGTATAGCCTGCCAGAAACTGTGGGTGCTAAAATAAACAGCTAGAAACGCACTTTGAGGATGATGGAAACAGCACCAGCAAGCAGGATTAGTCCAGCTCTAGCTTGGAACAGTTCCCTTGGGCTGGAAGCTCAGTAAGGATCATAAGGACAGTGTTGAGAGAGGTTAGCAGACATTACCTTATGGCTTGCAAGATGATGAAGTTGATCTGTCACATGCCTCTCCTCTGTGTCCACTCAGTGTCTGCTCCTATCCAATGCCATTGTCATCTGCTCTTCATCACTATTGTCATTGGCAAAAGTAAGTGTTTATTATATGATGCTATTGATTATAATTTTATTCTAGCAAAGGAACTTGTACCCTACCCTTTCTCCTGACCTGCTCTAGGTCCCATTATTTCCATTGGCACTAGCACCAGCCCACGTCCCCAGTGTGCTGCCCACCAGCGTTGCACTTCATCATCAAACATATGATGTGCTCCACGTAGCTGTGCCCACAAAACAGCAGCAGCATTGGTCATGTGCACAAGTCTTAGATTAAGCCAAGAGACAAGGCAGCTGTGCAAACACCTGAGTGAGCCTTCTTGGCATGTTTGCCTGTGAGCTCACCTTAGATAACTAAGAGCTGTTGTTTGAGTAAGGTGGGTAGCATGCGACATACTTTCAGGGCCAGTGCTAGGTACTGATAGCATGAGGGTTTTTGACATTGGCAGCTCTATCTAGTAGCGCAGGCAAACCCTTTCCCTCTATGCTTGCCACCATCTACGCAAATAGCAGCTGTGCAATTGTGTGACCAAGCAGGCTACTAACAGCATCAAGCAGGAGGTCATGTAGCTGATTGAGGAAGACATGTTGACAAACAAGGCAAAGGTGGGCACACCCTTGCTCCCTCTTATCTGTCTTTATATTCTATTATTCTTGATTTTAGTGCAGTGTACAGGCACAGGTACTAGTCATCGTTGGTCACACCCCATTGATTCAAGCTATCAATGAGATGCTCAACTTAAAGACATCAGCAACAAGGGTACTATGGCTACTGATACACGTGCATGTCTCAACAAACACCTGAAGGAGGACAGTAAGGCCAGATATCATCATCCAGTATAAATAGCAGACTATAAGATAATGAGATGTACTCAACAACAAAAAATCAAGAGAGAATTTTAAATGAGTAATGATTAGCATATCTTTTTACATAGAAGCTCTTGGATGCATTGAGAGCATTGTCTGGAGTGACTCCCTTTAGAATGAATTCATGACCATAAACCCTAATAAGATGTGTAGCTCACACAATGTAGTTGAGGTAAATAATTAACATGACAGCGACCTCGTTGTTGTCAGACTTGGGCTCAACCACCCATAGCCCTGTGTCCTCATCTGCTTCATCATCAATATACTTGAACCACCAAACAAACGCACAAGGATAGGTGACACTTTGATACTGAAGAGAGAAAATTTGATAAACTTGGATAACTTCAAGGCCATGTATACTGGCCACACCTTCATCCCTGTTAACAAGAACACAATCCTTGTGTGTGGAACTGTTTCACCAAGACAATTTGAATTAGATAAATTCCCTGTGCATGCCGCCAGTGCTGCAGGGATCACTTGTGGCATGGAATGTTGCTGATACAGAATCAAATATACTGATTCTTCCTGTGAACTTGGGGCAATAATGCAATGGAGCAGATGAGCTCAGTGGGCCTTCAGGATGCCTCTGATCCCAAAGAAATTAGCTGATTAGCTCCAGAAAATCTAGCCACTACAGTTTGGCAGCAAGTGCATCAACAGTGCGGGTCCCTTCTGAAACCTCACATGAACCTTGTAAACACTTGGAATAAAGTGCCAAAGCACACTCACACTTGTAGCTCAAAAGATGAACATGTGCCTCTATCATTAGGCCATCTACAGCACCATCGTCTTCTTAGGCTTGATTGCTACTCTGCATAATGGACTTTTGATGCACGGCACTAGCACCTGCTGTTTCTGTTGTCTCTGATGGTATTTGTGCTGCAGCATGGCTGCTAGACTCTGTATTTTTAGCCGCTGGTATGCCGGTTCAATATCAAATAGTGCTTAGCACATGAGAAGATTGTAGAGTAACACGCCAAGAGCGGCACATGCTTCCGAAAGACAGGTACTAGTGAGTATCCCACGAACATCAAAATCCACATAGGCAAGTGCAAGCTTGTTGTTATGCTAATTTGTCAGTAACATCTGCCCAAGAGCCTGATGATGATTTGATCTTTGATAAGGCTCTTTGATGGCTTTGATATGCTTGGATTTAGTTATCAATGAGCATAGCCCATTGGGTGCTCCAAAGAGACAGATTCTGCGATCGTAGTAGACAAGAGAGTATTGGCAGGGGAGAGAGAGACCACTGGTATGCACACCACACTTCTCAAAGATTGTTCTGTATCTATAAAACTGTTCTAAAGCAACCTGCATTTTTGCAAGAGACTTGCCATCATAGACATTTTGGTGAGCCAGGTAGCAAAAATTCATGAAAGTGCGCATGGTGTGTACTATCTTGCATGGAACATGGCCCTCAATTGCAGGCAGATATACCTCCAAGGGCATGAATACTAATTGGAGCAGAGCTGAATAGACAAATGTGAGGTACATGCCTTTATCAACACCTTGGAGTCATTGCCAGTCTATTGTTTGAACTCCTAGCCTTGAGGAAATCTGCAGAGTCTAGCAAATGGAGTTACTACTGCAATCCTGTTAATATGACTTAGTACATGCTGTTCTGATTGATGAGGAGAACTGACCATTGGTCAATATTGTCGAGTATTAACTAGGCTTCTGACTTAGAGTATGCTAACAATATGTACTCGGTAACCTAGCTGACCAAGTGATCCTTGAATGTCCCCTTGATCAACTGGTGAAAAAGGTCAGCTGACAGAAACTCGTGAATGTCAGCACAGGGAAATTTGTTAGTAAACAGCTATTTGCCACTATTGGAAATCAGCTTTCAAGACAAAGCGGAGAGCAAATCAAGGGATTACTTACAATGATGTCTCTAACCAGGCCATAATCATTCCAAAGCTCTCTGAGCTCCAACTCTTTGACAAGAATCTCAGTGAGCTCATGAGTCCTCTGACTGCCCTTGCCGTCAAGGTCTTTGTGATTTGCATTGTACCTAAATGAGATCACACACTGAGGATAAAGATTTAAGAGGTAGAGGGAGAATGTACCTTAGACACCATTCTAATACAACACATGCCAAGAGAACTTGCTCTAGATAGTCTACAATGTACATTGCAATATTAAATATGGCTCTTCAAAAGTGACCGTCTGAAAAGTGCTTAATCTTAGGACAGGTCATGATTGGCTTGAGTAGTTCAAAAATTGCTGAAAGGAAACCGTGAAAGAGTTAGCGCCGGAACTTGTAGAATTGTGGATCATTTGTGTGTGCCTTATCAGCTACACAAGGATATCAGTTGATATTGGTCCAATGCATGGATGCTATGGACTCACTCTTTGGAATAGCCAAAAAGCCAATTACAACCACTGTGTTACAATGAGCATATCATAGATTATTGTGTATATTGTCTATTGAGACATAGAGAGGGTAATATTCATTCTGTCCCATGGTGACAGAGACAGTGGTCTTGTTGCTCCCAAGGATGATTGGGACAAATGTGGACTCATACATGGCCTTGTCTTATGCTATGATATTCTCAAAGTATTAGAAAGAAGCTCAGTTGCGCAGAAAACAGGTGATATTAAGAGATGCTGACTGCTTGTTTTCAAGCCCAGTTGCCTGACATGCAGTTTTGATAGTGCCGTCCTCTACTTGCATTATACTCCCAATATGGAGTATAATCAAATTCCCCATCAAAGTCTGAGTTTGAGAGTAAATTGTCGATGACAGCACACGGGTTGTGGAACCAGACTGTGTACTCTTTATTCATCTAATCTGACATGTCTTCTTCTAGCTTTACACCATGGTATCTCATTAAGAACAACTCTCATGGTACTTCTCTAAGAGGCGTCATATCAATAGTTTTGTATAGATTATTTTGAGATGCGAATGGAGGTTTGTTGTTGTGTTTGAGAAGTGTTGTTGCCTATATATCGAAAAGATAATTCATGTTGGCACTAGACATCTGCTCTTTCTGAAAAAGAAATTCAGCGGTCTCAAACTCAACTCAGTTACAGTAGGTGTCCAATCTGTTAGAAAGAGTGTTGCCCACTCCGGTAGAGGGCAATTAGCAGACTTTAGGATATAACAATCAGTTTCATCATAGGGCATCCCTGTCACTCTGACTTATGAATAAGTGAGTGATCTATACAGTACCAAAAGCACATACCATTGACAAATAGATGATATTCTCTTCTAGATAGTGGTTTTTGTGTATCCACAAACTCTGAAGTATCAGAATTGTTACCTCTATATTTGTTGGCATCCAGATTCATGGCTTCATTGAACTGGACTTGATTGATAAGGCTTGGTGCCCCTCAATATGAAGCCTCGAGGCTGAAAGAAGACTGATGGTCAAGGACCTGAGGCCTTGAATTTATTGCTGTGTCCATGTGTTAAACAAGGCCTAATCGATTCTTAAACCAGCACTGACATGCTGGATTGGGACAAGGCAACCTATGCAGTTGGTGCAACTACTAAGACCAAGGATTACTAGGAGAGTGCATTAGGAGGAAGGAGACAGAGAAGACAGTTTCTCAAAGACTCTCAGAGGTTCTCACACAGTTGGACCTGTCATTTATTAAAGGTAACATGGATACTTGATTGATATTCTCAGACACATCTCATGCACATCTACATCTCAACAACTTTATAGAATATCTCTTAATTTAAATATGTTTCCAAGATCATTGTGGACAACATACCTTGTCCACATTTCTTGTTCAGTGGCCTGCCTATGTTTGCAGCATGTCTGCTACCTTATCCTCACCCTTGATCCTCCTTTGACTCTTTGTCCAATCATTCCAACCTCCAATATACATGCATGTGCCACCAAGACCATCTGTACCCCCACCTGGCCTCCCTATGTGCGAGAGGCTCTTGCCATTAATGAGGACCAGCCAATCAGCACCAATCACAGCTTGCGGCAAGATGTCACGCTTCTGTGGATTGCACAGTTTGTGCCCACTACATGTAGTCAGCACGGAGGTAGAGTTAGCAGTATGCCTAAACCACCACTCACTAGCAGGCCTGTGTCGGCAGACAGATTTAAGGAGTGTTGCAGTTGTGCTGTGGATAGAAGGATTGACGACACGAGTCTTATAAAGCTTCCTTTGCTGAGTGATGGCATATGATCAAAGAGGCAGTTTTGAAGAGACAACACAGGCAGCAAGAGCTTAAATTCAACAAGTGGGTCAGTATACATGTAGTCATCATATAGCTGTATACAAGCATGGGTAGTAAAGGTCACATGATCACCATTAGCCTCTTTTTACAAGCTTTTCAACTTGCTTCTGCAACTTACTATAGGTTACAGGTATGTCCAAATTTTGCTATTGTATCCCTGATAATTTTATTATAGATGCTTGGGACAGTGACCCTTTCACTGCTGAGTCTATGCTCTTTAATATCCAGCAAAGGAAAGCCCTTCTAGCTTCACTGATGATGTGCTGCTCAGATGACATACAATGACCTAGCAATGCCCAAGTCTGCTGCCATCACTTGTTGAATTAGTGAGCTGGCCTGAGAATTGACTGCATCTGGAAAACCCTCCTCTCTTATTACATCATAATCATATATAATTATCAACAATGCTAATTAGTGCTAATTATGATGTATTTTATCCAATTATCTATAATTATAATCATGATCAAATCTGCAAATCAACATAATGCTGTCTATACTACTAGAGTATTATAAGAAAGCACTGTCCTAATTGTTATTTTACATGCCCAAATTTCAGATTGAGTGAGTGTCATAAATAGTTTTCTCTAATATAGAGTGTATTCTCAATATCTTATCAGTTTTTGATAATGGTATCTGGTATCTAGACTCATATTCTGAAAGCCTTATTTTAGGGGTATTTATAAACTTACTTATGAATAAAAGAAATGAGAGATAAATGTGGAATGAAGCTAAATATGTTGAGAATGTCTAAAATGTGTTTATACATTTAAATTACCAAGCTATGCAAGTTAGACCTTATGACTGAGTGGTTTAAAGCATCTTACTAGAGTGCTTGCAAGCATGAGGTTGTAGGTTTAACTTTGGCTTAGGGCAGGTTTGTTGTAAAGTATAATTTTAAGTATACATATTCATCTAATAGTCTTTATAGCTAAGCTCTATTCGAAAGTTGTAGATAACCATAGTACTAGCAGGTAACCCTAGTTCTTGGTTGAGTATTATTTTTCGGAAATTTTAAATATAAATTATGTATAATTAGAGCTAATTAGCCTTTATAAGCTGTAGATAAAAGAGGGGAGAAGCTAAAAATTCATAATGATAATAAGTGAAAATTCTATATAATGATAGAGAATTTCAGCATAGTCAAAAGAGTGATTATTAAGATATGCCTTTTTTTCCCTAAGATTGGGTTTTATTGTGTACATCCCTCATATTTTTTTATAAGTCTCATATCTTATGAATCATCTTACAGGTATCTTACGGAGCATGTGCAATGTATGATATATGGCCTCTACACCATCTATTGTTCATGTGAACTCATAAAAGAAGCACGGTATAAATGAGCACTAATAAATAATTTTGAGGGTACATGTATCTGTACAATAGTTAGGCCCTTTGAACACCCTCAAACATGGACATACATTGTCTACAACAAAATCACATAAAATTACAGCAGATACAAGTCCTAGCCCTGAGATTGGCCTCATTTGCGCACAGTTCAGGTCTGTGTTGCACACTCAAACATTGTTTCTCCTTGTCTCTCTCAACTCTTTCAATCACCAGCAACCCCATCATTATCTTTTTCCTTCCAAAGCATGCCATACTTTCGTTACTCAATGTTCAGACAGTGAGTATTTCAGTCATTGATAAAATACTAATGCAAATACAACTTCTTTGCAGCCACAGTCACAAGCTGAGACTGAGACATATTGACGTACCACATATTCTGTGGGCACACAAATTGCAGTACAGTGCAAGCCCACAGAAGAAGAAGAAGAAGGCAGAGATGATGATGCTTGAGTACCTTTGTTACTTAGGGAGGGAGGCTATTCAAGACATTAGCAAAGCATCTATTTGGTGAGTTCATTCTGTTTGTCAAGTGTTTCACACTGTTTGACCCTTTTACTAGCACAACATTACACAAATTGTGGGATTATATCAATCACATTCAAGTTCAAATTTATGCAAAAGATGGATGACAGCTCCATATTCAAACAGAGGTGGGGGTCACCTAGTCCGCCTTGTACATTTACAAGGACTATCATGTATGAAAGCCGGTGCAGTTTGTCAAAAAGGATGCATGAAATTCCTGAGTATTTGCTTGTTTTTGTTTTTGTTTTTGTATGTGTTTCTTGTGTGCGTTGATAATGTACTATTTGATTCCTTATGCACAATGCAATATGGCAATCATTGTCTCTCAAACTTCTCAGACCTTTGCATGCTTAGAAAACAGGAAAATACTTTATTGGAAAGTATGTAATATACATGACAGCTGTTGTGCCCACTCATCCACCAGTCCCACCTCCTCATATAGCTATGATCATCTTACACTCATCCCTGAGCGCACCCTCCCTGCACCCCCTTGATGTCACCATGTAGCGCAGCCCCAGCCACACCTAAAACTCACATAACTCATAGCAGATGCTAATGTGGATAGTGTCATTAGAGCCAGGCTAGTCGTGGAGGTGTTGTTGAGGCAGATGTAGATGCAAACGCAGACACATCCGTCTGCATTTGCATCTACGTCAACATTTATAGGTGAATGCGGATTGTGTCAGTGAGAGGCTGAGGCAGATGTGGAGGTGTTGTTGAAGCGAGAGAAGGCGCAGACACAGACGCAGACATAGACATGAAGAGTGTGTCTACATCTGCATCTGTGTTTGTGACATGGATGGGGAGGCTGTTGTTAAAGCTGGGGCAGATAGGATGCTGCTACAGACACAAAGGATGTGTTGGCAAGGAGGATGAGGACATGGAGGATGTTAACCAGGCTGGGCCAGATGCAACCGTCTGCATCTGCATCTGCATCTGCATCTGTGGGCAGACACAGATTGTGTTGGCAAGAGGCTAAGGTGGATGTGGTGTTGTTGAAGTGAGAAAAGACACAGACACAGACGCAAATGTAAAAAGTGCATCTGCATCTGCATCTGTGTCTACAACACAGATGAGGAGAGTATTGTTAAAGCTGGGGCAGACACAAACATATGGGGATGCTGCTGCGGACGTGGAGGATGTCAACCAGGCTAGGCCAGATGCAACTGTCTGTGTCTGCATCTGCATCCGTGGGCAGACACAGATTGTGTTGGCAAGAGGCTGAGGCAGATACAGTGTTGTCAAAGCAAGAAAAGATGCAGACACAGACTCAGACGTGGAGAGTGCATTTGCATCTGCACCTCCATCTATGACACAGACAGGGAGGCTGTTGTTGAAGCTAGGGCAGATGCAGACGTATGAGATGCTACTGCGGACGCAGAAGATGCGTTAGTGAGGAGAACACAGACATAAAGGGTATCATCCAGGCCAGCCAGACGCGAAGGTGTCCTTGAGGCAGATGTAGATGCACAATCAGATGCATTCGTCTACGTCTGCATCTGTGTCTACATCTGTGAGCAAATGTGGATGGTGTTATTGAGGCCGGGCCAGATGCAGAGGTGTTGTCAAAGTGGATGCAGAGGAGGAAGGTGCACCAATGAGGTGGATGCAGACATGGAGGTGGATAGTGTTGTCAAGGCAGGGGCAGAGACATAGAGGGTAGGCATGAGGGTGGGCACCAGGGTAGCTGCACTTGATATTAATGATAAGGATGATGCAGTTGGTGAGCACAACAATAAATCACAAGACAGTGGTGGCCAGGCTTGTGCTCGCAGGCGGCAGGTGGGATGCAGCAGTGACTGCAAGTAAGCTTGTGCGGTCCAAAAGACAGAATACACAACACACTTTGACAATACCAGTGGCCTATGACCCTGCACACTTGGGCCCTAACAATCTTCACCTACTAACATCTACTCTGGTAAGTGAGCTGAATGCAGGTCATTTGAGAAGGGGTAGAGACGAGTTATGTACTTATTAGCCTTATTTGTCTTAGGCTACACGTTAGTCCAGAGATGTCAAGTGCAAATTAAGTAAGAATAAGACCAAATAAGAAAGATTCACCTTTTTAGCCACCTTGATTACATTTTATAGGCACTTAAGTCATATTAAGTAAATTTAGAGTTTTCCTAATATATGTCATTTGCTTCATTCTCATTATGCTTAACAATGAGAGCCATAATAAAAAGGCATAAAAACAGCCTTATAGTGATCAGACTATAATGTCAAGGATAACAGTTAGAGTAGATACATAAGAAACTAAGTGGCTCACCTATGGTCTAGAAAACAGATAATTTAAGCTATAGGCATATATATAAAATAAGAATATGAAATAATGAAATAAGAAACAATAAAGAGCAAAAAAGAGCAAAAAACAAAGGAAATGTCTTAGACCAATAATAGCTGATTCTAAAGCAAACAAGAGCATTTAGATAAAACTTATATTATTTTTGGTAATTTCCATAGATATTTGTTGCTTTCTTCTCAAGCCATTATAGTTTATGAGTAGCTCACTCAATCTTGAGATGGCTTCAAATGCTACTTCAATGCTCTTGTTCACTTTGGGATTTGCTTTTGTTAGTAGTTTGAGACATTTTCCTTGTTTTTATTATTTTTGCTCTCTTTTGTTTTCTTGTGCTTTTTATTTTATTTTGTCTTCCTCTTGTTTTTGATAGCTTATAAGCTTGTAGTTTGAGTTGTTTGTCTTCTTAAACTAAGTGTGTGTTCATTGGGAACTCTGATGGCTACAAGGCATAAAAGTTCTACAACTCTGCCACTCGTAAGATAATTCTAATTAATGAGAGTGTTTTTTAAGTAACCAGCCTAATCTTATGTGCGAGCCTTGTCCCTTTGGCAAGATACATGCTCATTCTTTCTCCTCCATTGGCTCTGTCACCTTTAAACCACTTGAACTTGTTGATTCTGATCTCTATGGTCCTCTCCTTATTACCACTTACTCTGGAATGTTATGACTTGACTTATCGGGGCCCTTCGGCCAGTCTATACCGATCACAAGTCTAACAGATACTAGGCGGCTCCGACATGGAGCGTACACAAAGGTATTTGGCATGTTCTTGAAAGCTGACACTCTGATGGATTACTCAGCATCGGAGAGAGGAGTACTAGAGGAACACATGAAGGAAGCGTATAGGATTCACATGTCATGAGCTTAGGGCTTATGGGTAAGCACCTCTTTGCAACCTGGATAGAATGACGTGAATGGAGAAGCACAAGAGTTGGCGCTGACTGAGAGAGCGACGGCCATAGGCTAACTCAGGATGGATAACTCAGGAAGCACAGACATTTACCCTATACCCCATACAGTATATAAGGCTCATAGAATAGGCTGAGAACCTTCAGTCTATTCTCCTTGTTTGTCCGTATCTTCCTATACGAACATCTTCGCGCAGTCTTCCTACTGCGCACCACTGCTATACACTCCTGTATTATTCCTTAATACAGTTGAGACTTCACTACCCAACCACTCTGTGTGCAACCTAGGGAAGAGCTTGATACTCTTGGGTTATCGAACGAGCAGTTCATAACATGGAATGCACTATTGGATCACCTTCATTGTTGGGTTCACCAAGCTCAAGGTGGGCTATGCTTTACATCTTCAAAGTGATGCATTTGAGGCCTTTAAGCTTTATTAGGCTTATGTGGACAATCTTACTGAAGAGCACATTTTAGGCTTGTAGGATGATAAAAGAAAAGAGTACATGTCTAGTGCCTAAAACTCATTTTTTTAAAGCATGGGGTCTCTTGGTGGCACACAGCATACAATTGGCCATAGCAGAACAGCACAGCAAAGTGTGCCAACTATACTATTATGAAGGCCCTTACTGTTGTGCTCTCAGAGTTGCATTTACTGCTTGTTTTCTAAGGTGAGGCTCTGGCTGCTTATATGCATATTTGAAATCGATAAATATCTACTTTAAAGGGAAAAATGCTAATTGAGATAGTCAATTGAAGAAACCTAGTGTTGTTTTTGGTGATTTTCATGCATTTTAGTTGCTTTCCTGTTGAGCCACTGTGACCTATGAGTGGCTCATAAGCCACTTGGGCTTAGGATGGCTCAGGATGCCACTCTGACACTCTTGTTCTCTTATGTCTGTCCTCTTTTAGTCTTTGGACCATGTAAGCACATTAATGTGATGCCTTTTCTTGCTGGGGCCTGTAACAAGGGTAGAGCCCTTTTCATCAGGGTTAAGGGCATGCTTGCCTCCCTGCTCCAGAGTGGAGGCCTTGTATGCCTTCATAGTGGTTGTGTGATTGTTGTTAGTCACTCCATCATTGTCAGGTGCATGGTTGTTGTTAGTCAAGGTTTTGTTGTCTGTTATAATGTTGTTGTTCTTTGCAATATTGTAGCCCTCAACCTTATCTACTAAGGTCCTTTGAGGAGGCGGTCAATGACTAATCTAACTAAAGAAGAGCCTTATCTAATGTGGTTATTTTCATAGGGTTGGCCAACAATCCCTCTGCTCAGTGAACCTTGCCTAATCTCTTACAGTTGTTCATTCTCTCTAGCTGCCCCACAACAGTATGCTCATCTCATCCCAATAGCAAGATTGAGCCCAGTGTCAATACCACATCCCAATTGCACTTTTTCTGACATCATTGAGTCTATCACACATCCTCTCTATTGCTTGACACACCTAATACCTTTTCAACTTGTGTTATAAAGCAGCAGCAAAGAGGCCATATAGGGCCTTAAAGATAAAGATATAGGGGTTCATAAGTATTATATGTAAGAAGGAGGCTAATGCATGCACCTTGGTCTACAAGAAGAACCATACCCATATTATGTCTTAAACCTCAAAGAAGCATCTTCAAGTGATGTCTACTCCATCAAAAAATAGGCAGTTGTTGGGCCCATAAGAGAGGGGTCTGGGCACAGTCTTCCATCATTAGCCTAGGAACAATTAAGCATTAATGTTATTAAAGTCAGGCAGTCAAGACAATAAAAAAAAGATATCATATGTGGGGGCTGGGGAGGTATTGGCTGACAGGATTGTGTTTATATAGCTCTAGCCTCACTTCAGATGTGTCTTGAATGCCAAACTTGACACTGGCTAAAAATACTCTCAAAACTTAATATTTCTTCATTGTAATGTGTTTTGCCACTAGAGTTAAAAGGTCATACCATGTGTGGTGTTTTTAATTGCCTAAACCATGAGTCTTTGATATTTTTATTTATTTGTTAAAATAAGGTTAGGCATTGACTTTAATAAAAACTCAGATTAGACTTTCTAGTTCCTAATTCTCCTCTTCCATGAACAAGATTGTAGTGATGTGCAATATTCTGTACCAAGAAGCCATTAGAGCCATACAGTGAGCTGTGCTGATAATGTGCCCTGACATCTCATTTGTGGTATTAACCATGTTATGCTTTCCTGTAAACCCTGGACTGGAGCACTAAAAAACTGTCAAGCAGATCTTTCAGTACCTCAAGGCAATACAAGATCTGTGGCTAATGTACCAGGATGTGAAAAGAAAGATAATTGGATATGTAAATGCCAATAGAAAAATGGTAAAGGATTAGAGAGCTGTGTCAGAGTACACTTTCATTTTTGATAGCAGCATCATATTGTGGAGCTAAAAAAAGCAAAGCATTGTCTTGCTCTTAATAATAGAAAGCGAGTACATTACTGCAACCCATGCTATGAAAGCACTATGGCTTCAGAGCCTGATCTGTGAGATTCTCAAGCCAATTAATCTCCCAATGACTCTATTTTCTAACAACCAATCAGCCATTGTGCTTACTTAAGACCATCAGTACCACTTATAGATGAAGCACATCAACATCAGGTACCATTTTGTCTGATGGGTTGTTGAAGAGGACGTACTCCAACTGGTTTACAGCCCTACCGACAATATGATGGCTGACATGCTTATTAAAGCCCTGCCCTTGGCAAAGGTAAAGCACTTCACTTCTAAGCTTGGACTTTGTCCAGCTTGAGAGGGAGTGTTGAAATTGCAAGCTGTACTAAGTTGTTTTCTTATTCTGTGCTGTGCACCTGCAAGATGCTGCATGGGAGACTGTACATTTACTTATTATTGGAGTGCCATAAGGCTTGCACACTCCAATACCATATAGTTCCAGCCTCTCAAAAGCTTATTTATTTACTATATCAAGTATATAGACAAGCCTTTTGACCTCAGGCTTTTTGCTAGCAAAGCACATAGAAAAACTGAGATATGAATCACTTGTTTTACTTTACTATACCTATAACTTACTTACACTCATTGTAGCTTTGTTGTTATAGGTAAATATATTAAGGTTTTCTGCTAGCAAAGCATGTGGAAAGACTGAGCTTTATTATTATAGCACATGAAAAGTCCTTATTTTCACGGAAATTGTAGGTGGCAGTCATTCTATGTAAAGTAAACTTAACAGCATTGTTGATGTCCTGCAACTTGTAAGAGTGATCTAAAAAGTGATTAAGAAACTTGGGTTGTAACTGTTAAAAGATTCAGTTGCATAACTTTAGCTAGAATCTTTTAACAAAGATATGTTCCTAATTAGTAACTATTGTGTTCCTATTAAAAACCAGAATAAAGCCTGTAGACCTTCTCACCAAAGTCCCTAAAGATCTTTGTTATGTCTATATGGTTCCTAGCAATTTAAAGAGTTTGCAGGTGTCAACATCTAGGGATTTGTAGGCATGTTTCTTTCTTTCTTGCTTGTCAATAGTACTAAATAAGTGAAGTAAAAGTCTAGATTAGTATAGTAGCACCAATGTTTTTGGGACTAATAAGAGTCAAAGGTAGGTGCAGTTTGATTACCACAAGCAGGCATAAATGGAGTGGCCATAATAAGAAAATTAAAGAAGCAGGCAGATCAAGTTATAAAGCAATAGTATAGGTAATGTTGGAAAGGTTTTAAGATGTACAAGATCAATGATGGGAAGATAGACAGAAGTAGCAATTATTTTGAGAATGTAGGTAGAGTGAAGAAAAAGATTAAGTCTGGCAAAAATAATAGCAAAGACAAGATTTTAAGGCCAAGATAATGATGATGAAATGTATGATTTGTTATCATGTCTAAGTTACCAAACAGACTTTGATTGACAAAATGCTCTAGATTATTGAAGCTGTCAATGAATGCTTGATATTTTTTATACTTTGCTATTTATCAAAAAGAGTGATGGAGATTCCTTAAGGTAATTTTAAATACTAATCTCTTATGGTGGGCTCTAAAATAATATGCTAGAGGTGCCCCTGAGTGCCAAGTATAATATAAAAACTACCTCTAGAATAAGGTAGGCAAGAGCTAGTATCTAACACATATTGAATCATTAGTAAGGATTTAAGAAAGCAAAGATATACTAAGAGAATAGGAGAAGAGTTTAAATCAATGTTTCTGAATAATTTAGGACATGACTAAAAACCAACCAAATATTTAATCACTCTTTGGCAAGTGAGGATACCAAGAACTAGTGAAAAAGAACATAGAAAAAAACAAGCATATAATATATAAGATGACGGTGCAGGATTATGTTTGACTGAACATGTAGAAATTAAAGAGATAAGAAATAAAAACTGACTATAATGTAGATCACACTGGCCAATTAGCTCTCTAATGCTAAATATGTCATAGAGTAATGTAACCTCATTCTGCTCTTATATACTAACAATGAGTATGTGAATGATGTCAAGACTGACTAGACTGTGCCAAACAAATGTCAATTATATGTTATTATTTGGTTGAGATTTAATCATCTTAGATACTCTATTCTGTCATTTGGTCCTATTTTAAAGCTCTTTGAATACCTCTTCTTAGTTTCCAGAGCAAGTTTATGCTCATCAATAGTCATAAACCATAGACTTTGACATAAGTGTGTCAGAGTGCCAACTAGCCATGCTAAGAAGCTATTATCAAGGATGAACTTTACATAATTGAGCAGCTCAAACTGGGAAGCTGATTAACTGGCCTTTGAACACAAGTCTTTAAGATTAAGCACAGATATTTTGATAAAATTGTAAAGTATATGTCATAGCTTGTTATGTAGAGAGTTAATCAAGTCCCACTGTAGCTGCTTGGAATAATTAGAAGATCTATCAAATGAATGTAAAAAATGCCTATCTTAATAGAGTGCTTGAGGAGGATATATTCATAGAACAATCTTCTAGTTTCATAACTCTTAGAGTTGCTTAGAAGGTCTGTCAACTTTTTAAAACTATTTTTAGGCTAAAGCAGTCAGGCTAACGGTAGTACAAGCATCTTTACAAGGTATTTTACAAGCTTGGCTTTACATATTGCTTAGTCAATTATAACATGTTTTAATAAGTAAGTTGCAAAGGATGTCCTGATCATTGTAACTTTTGTTAATGACCTTACACTTCTTTCAAGCAGACTGTGTCTTTTTGAATAGCCTAAGAGGAAGCTTAACAAGATCTTTGAGATGTCAGATTTTGAAGAAATCTATTGGCTCCTTAGCATAAAGATTAAGTGGAGCTTCAAGGCTTGCATCATTTTTCTCTTGCAGTGTGCTTATGTCAGCATGATCATCTCTTGCTTTAATCTCAAGAATTCAAAAGTGCTCACAATCTTGCTTAACTCAAACTTCCATCTCAGTTACAATTAGTCTCCAGCTACCTTATATTAGCATAATAAGATGCAAAATGTGCTGCTCTATAAAGCTGTTGGCTTAATAATGTATGCTATAGTTACAACATGCCTGGACATTATGCATGCTATATTATATACGGCACAGTATATGCAGAACCTAGGGAGAGTTCACTAAAAAGGTATCAAGCTTGTTATTTGGTATTCAAAGGGCATGTACAAGTGCTGTTTTATTTATATAACACTATTTTCTTCTTTGGTATGATAATCAGTGATCTTTAGTGGCTTAGTAATATATAGCCACAAGTTTTCCAACTCTAACACATAGTTGCTATTGCACTACATAGTGTTTGTGTTGAGTAGTTTTCTTCTAATTACTGAGATAAGCATATTTACTTACTTTTAATATAATTTGTCTCATATATGGTTGAAAAGCATGCTGAAAGACTTTATTTTTAGACAACTACTACCAGCATACCAAGCACAATTAGCTGTGGCAACCTCCAAGCTTTATTAACACAAATAATATTATGTACTATAAGTGCATACTAGAAAATATTAAAACAGTCCACCCAACCCTTAGGACAAGGAGCTCTCTAAAGTGCTCTAAGGTGTTACTACTAGATAATTTTAAAATGAAAGTCAAGATTCATAAATACTAAGGTAATAGCTGACTATCTACATTAGAGGGGATATATATCAAGCAAAAAGATAAAGAAACTCAATGCAATAGCAGTAAGTAATATACTATATAATGTTATGGGCTATGTGCAATGAAAGGAGCTACAGAATAGAATCCACAGCCTAGTAGCAGTACCAATAGGCATACATGTCAAACAAATAGCATGAGCCTTGACAAAGAAGTTGACACAACTGGTCACAGAAAGATTGAACAAGAAGATAAAAGCACAGATGATCAACCTAAAACAAATCTAAAGGAGAAGACATCAATTGTTATAAACTCGCTTCACTTGCTTACATACTTGTACTTTCTTACCTTCCACATAGGGATACATTGGACTCTTCTCAAGTTTATACCTCGCATTCCTGCTCCATAGTTACCTGGTCCATGCATCTGTTTGTATGTATTTAAGCACTTTGTGCACAGTAAGGAAGCCTTAGGCTATCCACCTTTGTCCAATCTAGGAACTATCATTCATTGGTCTTCCCTGATTTGATTAATTGGTTTGATTAACCTATTTGACCTCTTAATCACCTCATACACTCTCATTTCTTTGTTGTTGTGGCCTAGGTTCTCTCATCACTTACAGTCATTCATAACATCTGGATAGCCTCTCCATTTCACAGAAAACCTACTCCACAAACATGCCTTTTTATGCCATCCTTTGAATTCTCCTTTTTACCCTTTTAACAAAACATTGGCTATGTACATGCAATACCAGGCAGTTTTAAAAGACAGGCAATTGTCAACTGTATTAGTTACTATATGCTTTAGACAAACAATTAGGTGATACCACTTTACTGTAAGTTGTTTCAGGTTGTAGAACACCTCTGTCTAGTAATCAACCTAGCTAAGGTACAACCAACACAATTGCATCCAACGCTACATACAAATTACATACTAGTACCTATCAAGGAAAAGCTGCTGTTGCCTTGACCCTTAATTCTGATCAAATCGAGACTAGTACAAGCTTTTAAGATTATCCACCACAAATTCCAAAAATAAAGGAAAAAAAGTAAGGTAAGTTCCACACAGAACCAACTATCTAGAATACTCAAAATTGTATGTCTATTTAGGACAACCAATCAGATGTACATCAAAGGGAAACTAAGTATATGCAGAAGGACCAGAAAGCAGAAGAGCAGTAAATACCCTACTTATAGCCTAGGAAGATAGGAAAGCACCACTGAGAATGTTGGCTCCCTTATTAGCCAAAACCCCATCATTACAAGGACCCATGGACATCCCACCTAAAGACATCAAAGAAGGAGTTATCCTCAAAGAATCAGTAATACCAATTGATAAAGAAGACTTGGAACCACACAAAAATCCACTAACTCTACCACACAAAGGACCACCAACCCCTGGACTCAGTAATCCAAAGAAGCCAGATCCTACTCTGCCTCTAAAAAAACCCTAAGAAAACCCCTCTAGAAATCCAAATCCAAATCCACCAGCAGACAATTCAGACAATTCAGATAATATGTTAGACAAACACAATAAACCTAAGGACTATGATGAAACAAGAACCAAGTACAGAGAATAGATATATCAATGCCACATGTATATCACTGCCAACTCTACTAAATTCAGCAATGACAAAGTCAAGATCTTATTCACACTATCATACATGAAAGAGGAAACTGCCTTGATGCATGCCCAGAGGTACTATCACAATCGAGAACTCAAGGATCAGAAGGCAGGAGAAACCAAGCTCACATGGGGCAAATTTGGAGACTTCTTGAAGGAGCTTGCCAAAGTGTTTAAAGGAACTAAATAGAAGACATAGCAAAAGTTATTTACCATGAGGATGGGAAAAAGAATAGCAGATGACTTTGTTGCAGACTTCCAACTCACCATGGCTAAA
Source organism: Heterobasidion parviporum (assembly GCA_002994785.1). Taxonomy (NCBI): domain Eukaryota; kingdom Fungi; phylum Basidiomycota; class Agaricomycetes; order Russulales; family Bondarzewiaceae; genus Heterobasidion; species Heterobasidion parviporum. The sequence goes on from PDUQ01000056.1 coordinate 63,491, forward strand.
AGTGGATTTGATATAGAATCCACAGTCAACTATTTTTGCCAAGCCATACATCTGGAAATCCTCAAACAAATCTACAGACTCTTGAATGTGCTCACAACGGTTGCAGACTGGATCAAATACACCTAACACTTTGACAATCAATGGAGGAAGCTCCAGAGCATAAAAAGCTCTATGCCCACAGTAATAACACAACAAAGCAACCCCTTCCAATACAACTCCTCTAACACTCCTGCCAGCATGAATAACCCTGTTGTACCTATGACAGTTAATGCACTCCATACTCCCCTCACCAAAACTGAAAGAGCTAGACTTTGTGCAGAGGGTGAGTGCTTTTACTATCAACAGGAGGGACAAATGGCTTATAAATACCCTGCTAGGGCTTCATCTAGGGTATTTGAAGAGTCAACTTAATATGTTCAACTGAGTAGTGGGAAAGTGGGGAACAGCTCAACTCAAACCAGCAGAGCATTGGCTGGAAGAGGAAGCAGCAATGGAAGAGAATTCTTAGTGCATGCACAAGGCAGTGGTAAAGAAACAACTTAGGGAGAAGGTAGAAGTGTGGCAACAACTAACTCATTCAGGGCTAGACTTGCAGCTCAGCAAGCCTACTTATTTAGCAAGGATGTAGCTATACATCTAGAAAAGCCTAAGGTTAGCAAAAAAGATATCCAAAGCTTTGTATAGAAGCTTAGGTAGGATGAATAAGTGTTAAGACCTGGTCTTCGCACGTGATGTATCAGGAGGCTCCTGAGTCACTGTGGGAACATGCCAGATCCAAGTGTGTCCGATAAAGACACCAGTGGCTAACTTGGTGCGTAGTTTGGGATGCACGAGTGATTCGTGATAGTACTTTGACTCAAGGCAGGCACAAAGGTCCTCCCACAGATGTGAGGGTACGACCTGATGTGGACCTGGATGACAGTAGATGTACTGCCCACTAAAGTTAAGGTAGAACACGGCTAGTCCTGTGTAGAACGTAGCCAGTGTTGATACAATGACTGAGTGGTTGAGGACAATGATAGAGAGAAGCACAAGTGCAAGTTAAACCAATGTTAAACCAATGTTAACAGTTGTTCTATTGTCAATCAAAGGTCTGGCCTAATGGCAAAGACCTAGATGTAGCAGAGGTATGGCTAGTACCAAAGGTCAAGAGTAAGAACAGGTAGTAGGTAACAAAGGTGAACGAGCTGGCGAGACAGGTCTCTAGCTCATTCTATATATACGGTAAAGCTACTTTAGGGTAGGATCTACAGAAGGTCCATGCTTCTTAAGGTACCGAGGTAAACAATCGAGATCAGTAAGTGAGGTACTAGGGACAGGGACAGGAACAAGGTATCTGGCCAATAAGAAGATGCGAACAAAGAATCAACAATCAAGAGTGATGTAACCTATGATGTGATTAAAGAAGCATGATGCAATCAATGATGTCAGTGACGTAGTTGATCGTTGATCAGGAACAAAAGATAAGAATAGATAAAGTCAATGTCTGTTGGCAAAGGCAAGGGGTCGGTCACCGGGTATAGGTTATATCTGTTGGTTATAGACCACATGCTATATGATCATGTGATCATATGTCATGTGTTACAAGCTGGCTCTTAACAATAAGAAGCATTATTGTAAGCCTTAAGTAAGGAAAGTGGAAAGAAGGAATTAGACACAAATTTTTAGTATGATCCACATTATTGGTGTATGTCGGATCTCCTTATCTCTTACATGTACCATCATCTGTATGACTCACCAAATCAATCAAAAATATTCTATGCACATAAATGTTTAGCTGAAACACCAAAGAGGAAATACCAAAGCAAAAATACTGATTGCCTCAGGAGCAGAAGGACTCCTCATTGACAAACAATTCTGTTATGACAAAGGGATAAGACTTAAAAAAATACCAACACCAATTTCTGTCTTCAACGTAGACAGCTCAGCCAACTAGGAGGGGGCCATCACAAACAAAGCATGTCTACTGATGAGAATAACAAACTCAAAAGGAGACTACAATGACAAACAATGCAAATTGCTGGCAACAAACCTAGAAGGAGAAAACAACATCCTAGAAACTGAGTAGTTGCATGAACATAGCTCTTAAATCAACTGGGTAGGAAACTGCCTAACTTTCTCATCATGTTTGTCATCATGTATCATCAGCAGACCAAAGGTCACTATAACTGTGAAAAAACTTACCTGGCTTGGACCAAGGAAAGTGGTCAATTATGTGACAATAGAAGATGAACCAGAAGGTCTTACAGAATATGATGACAAAGACTTGGAAAGAATGAATGAGTTCCTTGCAGAACTCTATGAAAACAGGTATAACAAAAGTCCTTTTATAACAAACTCTGATGAGATAATTCACCTCAAGTCAACCCATAGTGAATCACAAAAAATAGCAGAAGAAGCCAACAAGAAGAAAGACATATGTGTTATGAACCGCTCATTTAGTAACCCAAGAGTATCAGGTTCTTCCCTAGGTCGCACAAAGAGTAGATTGATAATGGAAGTCTCAACTGTATTAGAGAATAATACAGGAGTGTATAGTGGTGGTCTCTATATAGGAAGATACAGAGGAACAAGGTGTCCGTATAGGATGATACGGATGAACAAGGAGAATAGACTGAAGATCCTCAGCCTATTCTATGGGCCTTATATACTGTATAGGGTATAGGGTAAATGTCCATGCTTCCTGTGTTATCCATCTCAGGATGCCTGTAGCCGCTGTCTCTTTCAGTCAGCGCCTACTCTTGTACTTCTCCATCCGCCCCCTTCCATCCAGGGTGCGAAGAGGTGCTTACCCATAAGCCCTAAGCCCATAACATGTGAATCAGAGACCTTCTGCAATGTACTCCTTTTGTATCCCTCTCTCCGATGCTGAGTGATCCATCGGAGTGTCGGCTTCCAAAAACATGCCAAATACCTTAATGTACACTCTATGGTAGAGCCGCCTAGTATCTGTTGGACTTTACTATTGGGTAGACAAACCGATAGGTCAAGTCACAACAATATGTACAATAAAAAAAATAGTCCTTAGCTGTGTTTTCAAACAATTTGTGAAAGTCTTCAGCTAAGAAGTGTCTCAATAACTACCACAACATAACTCATGGGATAACTATATCAACATAAAACTAGGCTGGGAACCAAAAGGATATAAACTATATCCATTAACAGAGTGCAGAATGAGAAACTGTACAAAGTCATACAAGAACATCTAAAAAGGTAGACAATCTATATATTAAAATCACCACAAGCATCTCCATTCTTCTTCATTAAAAAAAAGAGGGTGATCTTCAATCTGTCCAAGACTATTATCAGTTAAATAAATAGACCATGAGAAACAAATATCCCCTGCCCCTGATTAAAGATGTTATAAGAAACATTGTCAAATCCAGTGCCAGGATCTTTTCAAAGTTAGACATCAAATGGAGATACAACAACATCCATGTTGCCAAAGAAGACAAATGAAAAACAGCCTTCTTAACCAAGTATCTCTACAAATGTCTTGACATGTTCTTCGGACTTTGCAATTCTCTAACAATGTTCCAAACCATGATGAACACAATCTTCCATGACCTTATCATTGCCCAAGTGGTCACTGTATATATGGACAATATTTTAGTATTCACTAAAACAATTGAAGAACACTGGTGAGTTACCATTCAGGTCATGTAATTCCTACTCGACAATGATCTCTTCCTCAAACTGACAAAATGCCACTTTGAAGTTGACACAGTTGAATACCTTGGATTCATTATCTCCACCAACTATATCTCTATATACCTCGTGAAAATTGATAATATCTCCACATGGCCTATACCAACTACCCTGAAGGAAGTCTAATTATTTCTTAGCTTTAGAAAATTCTACAAAAGGTTCATCTAGAACTTGGCCATGCTTGCTTGACCCCTCAATGATTTGACAAAAAAAGACCCCCCATTTGTTTGGACCAATTTGTGCCACCAGACATTCACCTTTCTCAAATACGCCTTTATCTTTTTACCCGTCCTTATCTACCCCAATTATAAGTGCCCCTTCCAGGTTAAAATAAATGCCTTAGACTTCACATTTGGCACCATTCTCTTACAAGAGATACCAGGTGATAGGTGGCACCCAATTAATTACCTATTAAAGTCCTTCAATGCAGCTGAATGAAATTACAACATTTTTGATAAGGAACTCCTTGCCATCATCTATGCCCTTGAACATTGGTGTGTGTACCTTGAGGGTGCCTACTGGCCCTCTGAAATCTGATCTGATCATAAAAACCTTATGTATCTCTCTACTTCATGGACCCTATCTTGCCAACAAGCATGATGGTCTCTCTTCCTTTCTTGCTTTGATTTCACACTAGTTCACAAACCTAGTATTACCTATTGTCCTGATGTGTCCCAGTGTCTAGACCTAAAACGGGGGGTGAAATTGGATAATACAAACCAAACATTACTAAACCCACAATTGTTCATCAAAAGGGCAACAGAACAAGGCACAATCAAACTAATAGATAAACAAATCTGACAGAAACTAAAAGAAGTAATGGCAAAAGATAAAGAAGGGACAGAAGCAATAGACATCATAAAAGCATCCAGACTAAGAGCATTGGCCAAAGGATTATAAAAGTAGAACTACGAAGACAAACTCATTTGGCATCAAGGGAAAATATATATACCACCTGACAATGACTAGAAGAGAAACATAGTCAGGGTATATCACAACTCCATCATGGCTAAACACCCAAGAAGATGGAAAACTTATGTCCTAGTCTCCAACAACTTCTAGTGGCCAGGAATGTCCACATTTGTCAAAGACTATGTAACAGGGTATGCAACATGCCAAAACACCAAGAATATCACACACCCCATGCGAGTCCCACTAATGCCAAACAAAATACTCAAGAGACCTTGGCAAACAGTCACAATGAACTTTATCATGGACTTGTCACGAGTTGGACCTTACAACTCCATCCATATAACAGTAGACAGAAGCACAAAAAGAGTCATATATACATTGTGTGCCAAAACCATATATGTGGAAGGAACAGCTGACCTCTACATAAAGAACATCTAGAAACAATACGGGCTACCAGAGAAGATTATGTCAGACAGAGGACCATAGTTTGCCACTAGGTTCACTAAGGAACTTTGGAAGAAGTTAGGGGTAACTGCTGCACTTAGCATTGTGTATCACTTAGAAACTAATGGAGAAATCGAAAGAGTTAACCAAGAACTCAAACAATACCTCAGAGCTTTCTGTAATTACAGACAGGACAACTGGCTGAAACTTCTCTCGTATGCAGAGTTTGCATATAACATATGCAAACACTCTGCAACACACCAATCACCATTCCAACTTTTATATGCGTCTAATCCCCCCTTCATGCTGCAAACCAAACCAAGGTTGGACATTCCTAGTATAGAACAAAGAATAAAGAACCTGGCTCAAGTAAGATCAATCAACCATGGTGGGGGAAGATGGTGTGGAAATGGGAGGGGTTGCGGTCTGTTCAAAGTCTGACATAGTAAAGAAAAGTGAGGTTGGAAAGAAAGTTCTTGAAAGTGTGGGAGATCCAAATAGATGAGGGGATTGAGAGGATCAAGTTAAAGATTTTATATATTCCTTGGTTTGTTTGTCCAATGTTTGTCAGTGCTGTTCTTAAAAGGATAGTGAACAAATATTTTGCACTATAGGCTTCTACCAATTCCTTGGCTTTGGTTAGATTTGTTCACGTGATCTATTTGTTTGATGAGTCGGAGTATCCCTTCCATGGTACCAGATACTGATGTCTGTGGCCTCATTTTCTCTTATTAAGGATTTCTTTGACTTTGTATTCTTCTTGTTCTTTAATAAGGTCAAGAGGTGGCTTGTCAAAATTTGGTCCATGGGCATTTGTTTCTCAATATGGGATAAGGAGCAAGGCATAGAACATAGGGTGTATCTTCCATGTTGGCAGGAGTTTTAGTTTGAACGTTATGGGTCCCAACTTCTTTTCAATAAGAAATGGTCCATGTAGTTTTGGGGCTAGCTTGTCCTTTGGGTGGGTCATTGTAATGTTATTTTCAGAAAGCCAGACTTTTTGTCCTTCTTCTAGACTAACCTTGTTTTCCATGGTCCTTTTCCTCATTAGTCCCGCTGCAATCCCCAGGCTAGCCTTTGTTTCTTCCCTATGCAAACCACACCCTCTCCTTCCCCCTCCACCAAATCCGACATCTCTGAGAAAAGTAAAAACCTCCCCTGAACAGCAGAAGAAAAAAAGGCTATCCAACGAAGTTAATACAGAAATAGATGCTAAGAGGGATACAGAAGTAGAAGCTAGATGGCACCATAACAACTACCTTGACAAAGTAGTGAACCTATGATGCAGATCATACTAAAAATTTGTGTCTGATTCCTTCTTTCCACTTTCTCTACTTAGGACCTGTAGCAGTGCTTCTTGTTCATCCTACCTAAGCTTTCCTACAAACCTTTGGATCTCTTTTCTGCTAACCTCAGGCTTCTCCAAATGTACAGCTGCATCCTTGCTGAATAAGTAGGCCTACCAAGCTGCAAGTCTAGCCTTGAATAGGTTAGTCATTGCCACGCTTCCACCTTCTCCCTAAGTTGTTTCATTGCCACTGCCTAAAGTGTGCACTGAGAATGCTCTTTCATTGCTGCTTCCTCTTCCAGCCAATGCTCTGCTGGTCTGAGTTGAGCTGTTCCCCACTTTTCCACTACTCAGTTGAACATATTGAGTTGCCCCTTCAAATACCCTAGACAAAGCCCTAGTAGGGCATTGATTGGCCATATGTCCCTTTTTTTGACGCACCCACCCTCTGTGCAGAGTCTAGCTCTTTCAGTTTTAGTGGGCAGAGTGTGGAGTGCATTAACCACCATAGGTACAACTGAGTTATTCATGCTAGTAGGAGTGTTAGAGGAGTTGTATTAGAAGGGGTTGCTTTGTTGTGTTGTTACTGTGGGCATGGAGCTTTTTATGCTCTGGAGTTCCCTCCATTGATTGTCAAAGCGTTAGGTGTATTTAATCCAGTCTGCAACCATTGTGGGCACATCCAGAAGTCTGTAGATCTGTTTGAGGTAGGGTGTTTACTGCTCTTCTACTTTCTGGTCCTCCTGTGTACACCCAATTTCCCTTTGATGTGCATCTGATTAATTGCCCTAAATAGATGTACAATTTTGAGTATTCCAGGTAGTTGGTTCCATGCAGAACTTGTCCTACTTCTCTTCCTTTGTCTTTGGAAGTTGTGGTAGATGATCTTAAAAGCTCATGCTAGTCTCAATCTGATCAAAATCAAGGGTCAAGGCAACAGTAGCTTTTCCTTGATAAATACTGGGTTGTAATTTATACGTAGCATTGGATGCAATTGTGTTGGTCATACCTCAGCTGGGTTGATTACCAGACAGAGATATTCTACAACCTAAAACAACCCACAGTGAAGTGGTATTGCCCAATTGTGTATAGTAACTAATACGGTCGACAATTGCCTATCTTTTGGGACTGCCTGGCATTGTATGTATGTAGCCAGTATTCTGCTAGAAGGGTAAGAAACAGAATTCAAAGGATGATGTAGAGAGGCGTGTTTGTGGAGTAGGTTTTTTGTAGAGTGGAGAGGCTATCCAGATGTCACAAATGACTGTGAGTGATAAGAGGACCTAAGTCACAACAATGAGACAAGAGTATGTGAGGTGATGAAAGGGTCAAATAGGTTGATCAGACCAATGAATCAAATCAGAGAAGACTGATGAACAGTAGTTTCTAGATTACACAAAGGTGGATAGCCTAAGGCTTCCCTACTGTGCACAAAGTGCTAAAATACATGTCAACAGATGCATAGACCAAGTAACTATAGACTTGGGAAGGGTCCAATGTGTCCTTATGTAAAAGATGGGAAAGTACAGGCATGTAGGTAAGCAAGCAAATTTGTAACACATGCACCACTTTATATGTTATTAAGACAAAGTATTTGCTTAGTATAACTTAGAATGTGGACATTTTTGCAAGGATTTCTTCCTCTTAGTGAACATGCTAGTAATCAAACACAAGCCATGAGTACAGAGCAACATACTAATTTTGCTCAGTATCTATGGCAAGGTCTGTCATCTCATTAAGACTAAGATTACAGTCAGAGTCTAGGAGCTATCAATTTCCTCTTCTCAATCATGCTGGTCTACTCTCACAAATAAGATCAATAGCACAGATATAAGCACCAAGCTCCAAATTGTACACAGCCTTGTGCCACTTTATGCTATTATTATTTAGCATTAGGTGTACCCCCATATACCGATTAAATTGGTGAGCAGTTTGTAGGTTATGCTTATAGTAGCATTCTCAATCTCTATATAGGCTATAATGAGCATGGCTTGCTAAATCCTCTCAGGACCTTACCACTTTCCAAACCTCATTGAACACTCATTGGCTTGTCACCCTGCCTATTAATAGACAGACTTGGAGCTAATCTTTAACAATGACATTATTCACATTCTGTAACTTAAGATTTCAGACACCATTATCCTATTCATCAATAATGTACCAGCATCTGGTAATTTGTGTAGAATCATTTTCAAGACATTTGATCATATGTCTTCACTCATATTGGATGACCTTTTATTACAATCTGACAAATGCTCATTCTTGCAATGGTGTTTAATCTACAAGATCATCTCTATCATTGTCCACTATGGAGGAAACTGGTTCTAGCAATTCTATTCATCTCTAAAAGCAAAAACTCTGATGTCAGAATACAAGATTAAGTTGCACCAGACCAAGGTGTACTCACTCTTGGCCATAAACATCAACAAAGCATCAACATCTGGGAATGCAGAAGTCATTGATGTAATCTTGAGTAAACTTCAAGTGGACCCAGAGAGTCCCTCTTTTTAGGGCTAGATCAAGCTCATCACCAGAAACCAGCCATTTCTTATGTGGTTGAGGTCTGTCAGCATGATTTGAGCTGGCAATAAAGACAGTGCTAGCACACCTCAATAGGTGCTCTTTACCTCTAGCCTCTTTCATTACAAAATGGCAAGTATGCAAGGAACCTTACTTACTCACCTTGGACAACTCAATCATCTGTTCACTAACCCTGCCACACTCATGGCCCACAACACTATCCTTAAATGGAAGCCAATTGTTACCGTCCTTCTAAACATACCAAGACCTTATTTTTGTTTCTCTATATGCGCATGTCCTCCACTGCCTTCTTTTAGTTGCCAACAAGGAATATTTGGACAATTGTGCCAAGCAGGTATCTTGGGAAACCCTAGAGTCTCACACCACAAGCATTGTTAACATATACACCAGTAGCCACATAGTATATCAATTACAACAAGAACACCTGGCTCACGGTCATGCTCAAGGTGACATAGTGTATGAAAATGCTATCCTCTTTATGTGAGACGTGTTGCATCTTCATGAATTCTCAGATGCAATCAAGGCAAGGTATTCTAGTCACATTCTTAATGACCTCAAGGTATGGGCTCTTAGTTTCCGTGGCAATAAGCAGTCCAAATATACATACAATATTTTATATCTTGTTCACAATCTGACCCATGTATAGCCCAACGGCCTTTAGTGTATTACATTGTTTCTTCATTTAGTCAGCTTTTTATGACTATTAGGATTCTACAGTGATATTATGTTGAAAAACCTGGCTGGTCAACCCCACAGATGAGGAACATGCATGGTATGAAGTCAACCTTCCATAGGAACATCTCAATTTTGGGATCAAAGTGAGTATTTGTATTCCTATACTTTTGCTCTACCTTAGCATGGGCCTTATTGGCAACTAGGACTATTACTAGGCCCATGGAAGCACCTTCTTGTGGGAGTGGCTTAAGACAATTGTGCTTTATGTACAGATCCTTTGGTGCCTGACGATAGCTGCTCAAGCATCACTTGAAGCAAGGCAAGGCAACTATCATGCAATACTAGACCTTACTGATGAAATTCATGAGCTCATGGGGATTCTTGCACACAACAAAGTGTATATGGAAGAGTGAGGCCATCACTTTGACAATGACAATAATAGCCTTGTGCCCAATATCATTTCTAAAGGCTATACCATCTTGTCATAAAGTGGCATCATAGTTTTGAAAAAGTTTAATAAGATGTATAGGACATTACAGTGCTACTGTCATGTCAAGCCCTTGGTTGGTACACCTGACAAATTTACTCTGCCAACTCCCAATGGCACAGTAGACAGGTCTAATATGTCAACTCCTACTGCATAATAGACAGACTCAAAATATCTCACTTACAAAAGATAACAACACACTGTCAGCTGATCACATAGCCATTGATGACATAGAAAAGATCAGCAATAACAACAATAATCACCACAGCATCAATCTCAAAGATTTAGATGGACACATGAATTCCTAGGCAAACCTTAATTTTATAAGTTTTGAAGACATCACTCTTGATATGGACTCCTATTCAGATGTTGAGGAAGAGAAACCCAAATTCACTTATTTTAAGGGTCAGTAATCATCAGAAAACCTTTTAGATTGATTATTATGTATATAATGTGAATATATGTCAAAATATCACAGATGTATGAAGTGATGTAAGGCAAAAAAGAAGACAAATAGCAATCTGCAAGTGTGAGTGGCTGAAGGAGATGAGAAATTTTGCTAAGTTAAATCTTACATTTTGCAAGGCCTGCCAAAACTGCCATCAGTGTGCCTAGCCAGTCTCCAATGGAGCCCTTAATGGAGCATAGCAGAGCAGCAGAATTTGAGAAGATTAGCTGTGTCTGAGCCTTGTTTCTTAGGAACAATTACATTGAGGATTGCTTGAGGACAAAATGCTTGTAATTCCCAAACAATGCTATTTTGGGATCTTTTATCAATTGCCAATGCAAATGTTCTCACCATAGGCCCAATTACTAGATCCTTGACAACACTAATGCCAATGTCATAGTGCTCAACCTCTTATTTGATCTTAACCAGCAAAAGGTCTTTATTAGAACCGTGTCCTAACACATGCTTTGTACATGAGAAGGTAGGCTTGTCAAGTGACTCGGTCATGACCTGGACTCAGACTGTGACTTGTGACTCCCTACTATTGACATGCTAATATATGAACACTTTTGTACTTACACATTCACATGCTTTGGCATGAACACTCACTTATGCTTTGGATAGCCTTTGGCCCCTGACCAGTCCTCAGTTCCTGAATCTCATCTAATGCAGACAGACATTTGCAATTACTGTACTATACTTAGAACTTTATGTAGAACGTGGGGACCGTTTGAAGCTCAGCCGAGACTGTAACGAGAGAATAAAAGAATGTATTCTCAGTCTCAAGTAGAGAGAACTAAGGTGAGTAAAGTAGAATGCCGACCTGTAACGAGAGAATAAAAGAATGTATTCTACAGGGGGCATTAGCAAGAAGGTAAACAGTAATGTGAACGAATCAACGAACCTCAGTCTCGAGTAGAGAGAACTGAGGTAACAGGAAAACAGAGGGAGAGAAAACTTAAGGTACTCGGTTCGATCCGAACGTGCCGCCTCGGCATACGCTCTCCTCCTCTTGTCACATGACCTCGGCGCGTACAGGTGCAACTTACAACACGCCCACTCAACCAGCACGCCATAGTCCCATCCCCTTCGAGAAACGCTCGTGTTTCTCCCTTGCCAGACCTTTCGTCAAGACGTCCGCCACCTGGTCACCCGTGGGTACGTACTCCAACTTCAACTCGCCGCTCGTAACCTTTTCACGCAGGAAGTGGTCGCGAACGCCGATGTGTTTCGTTCGAGCATGATACATGGTGTTCTGCGCGATGACCATGGCTGACTGGTTGTCCATAAGGAGATGGGTCGGTCCGCTGCACGGCAAGCCGAGATCCACCAATAAGGTACGTAACCATATTAGCTCCTTTGCGGCATGCGCACCGGCGATGTACTCCGCTTCGGTGCTAGACAGGGCCATTGACCCTTGCTTCTTCGAGCTCCAACTAATAGCTCCGTCGGCCAGCTTGAAAACATAGCCTGAGATGGACTTGCGGTCGTTGATGTCGCCTGCCCAGTCTGCGTCGACGTAACCGGTGAGTCCGCTCTCCGATCTTTTTCCTTGGTAAACTAACTTCGTGTCCGAAGTGCCGCGCAGGTACTTGAAAACGCGCATGAGCACGTGTTGTGCTTCCTCGCTGGGATTCGCACTGAACTGGCTTAGGGCGCCAACCGTGTAGGCAATATCCAGGCGCGTTCCCAGCATCGCCCACATGACAGATCCGAGGGCGCTCTGGAAGTGACGTACGTCTACTTCCAGATGGTCTATGCGTGTGATGTGCTGATTTGCGAGGGACGGGGTGCCGATGGGGCGAGAATCCTGCTGACCAAAGCGTTCCAGGATTCCCTCCACGTACTGCTCTTGCGACAGACTAATCACCTTCTCCCCTCGATCTCTCTTCAGCTCCATCCCCAAGATCCAACTGGCCTCCCCAAGATCCGTTATCTTGAAGGCCCTCTTCAGTAGGTTTTTCACCTCATTTAGGTCCTTGGCCAAGGAGGAGAATACCAGCATGTCGTCGACGTAGACGGCAACAATCACCAGTGAGTCCCCCTCTCTTTTGACAAAGACGCAGGGATCTGACGGACAGACCCTGAAGCCAAGCGAAGTGAATTCCGAGCGCATGCGTTCGTACCAGACCCTTCCGGCTTGTTTGAGCCCGTAGAGAGAGCGCAGGAGTCGCCAGACGGTGGTGGAATTCGCGGGCTTGAACCCTTCGGGGGGTTCGAGGTAGAGTTCCTCGTCAAGCACACCGTTGAGGTACGCCATTTTGACGTCGAGCTGGTGGATTTCTAAGTCCATTTCAGCCGCCAGCGCGAGTAGAGTCCGCAAGCTCGTGAACTTTACGACTGGTGCAAAGGTCTCGTCATAGTCGACCCCTTCGACTTGCGTGAAGCCTTTTGCGACCAGCCTCGCCTTGAACTTTTCGATGCTGCCGTCTGCCCCCTTTTTGGCCCTGAAGACCCACTTGCTTCCGATAACCTTCCGATCACGAGGGCGCTCAACTTCCTCGTAGACTTCCATTGTCTCGAGTGATTGGAGCTCTTCCTTGCAAGCAGCGAGCCATTCGGCCGAGTTTGGTCCCGCCATGGCGCTTCTGAAGGTGAGGGGATCTCCCGAGGGGGTTGTTTTTGCGGTGTGGGCTGACTCTCGGGGGCGCTCGGAAGAGGTGTCTTCCTCATCCTCGTCCTCGTCCTCGACGTCCGTCAGGTCGGGCACGTCGTTCTCCGCGTTGTCATCCCCAACGGTGACTTGCCGCGGATGGCGAGGCTTGGCCTTGCGCGCATATGACGTGACACTGAACTGGTCGTCGTCGTCGCGCACTGGCGCGTGCCTCTCCCTCGTGGATCTCCGAGGCTCCGCGCGCGAAGCGGGTGCTTCGACGAGCGTCCGAGATCTTCGGGGGCCAGAGTAAGACTCCGGTCCGCTTTCTCGAGCCGGTGCGTGGGCTTCGTCCGAGACCCCCTCTTTTGGCTGCCGACCATCTTCATCCTCTGACGAATCATCCCCTCCAGAATCGATGCTGACACGCTCGTAACGCGCGTTCCCTTCGTCGAACACGATGTTTCGGGACTCGACGATTTGTCCGCTGCTGCGGTGGACTAGGCGGTAAGCCTTGCAATTTGGGATGTAACCGATGAGGGTGCATTTGAGGGTCTTGGGGTCTAACTTTCTTCGCTGGGCCTTAGGTACTAGGACGTAGGCATCGCAGCCGAAGACTCGTAAGTGTGCAACACTTGGCTTGTTGCCGGTCCAGGCCTCTTCGGGGGTGATATCCCCCTTCAAGGTTCGGGATGGCGTCACATTATGGATTAAGGCCGCGTATTCCACGGCGTCAAACCAGTAGGATTGGGGGAGTTTTGAGTCTGCGAGTAGTGACCTCGCTTTCTCGATGAGGATGCGGTTCATGCGTTCCGAAACGCCGTCATGTTCCGGTGTCTCGGCGGTGGCGTACTCGTGAGTAATCCCCTTTTTCTTCATGAAACCTTCAATCCTCGCACTCGTGTATTCCCCTCCTGCATCTGAGCGTAGAGCCGCTGACTTCTCTCCTGTCTCGATTTCCGCGTGCGTGATAAATTCTTCGTAACGGGCCTCGACCTGACTTTTGTGTCTGAGCCCATCAACTACAACTCGGCGCGATGCATCGTCGATCCAGGATGTAAAGTACTCGTAGCCTTGCCGAGATTGGGTCTGTATTGGCCCGCACACGTCGGAGTGTATCCGCTCGAGCGGCCTCTCGGCGCGGGTCTCTGCCTCCTTCGCAACAGCCTTTCGGGTTTGTTTTCCCTCAAGGCACGGTTCACACACGCCCATTGCGTCGCGAGAGGTGCCGCTGGTGATAGCCATGCCCTTGACCATTCCTTTTCGGACCATACGGAGGACCGAGTCTACGGTGATGTGTCCGAGTCTACGGTGCCATGTGCTAATGTTGGCCTTGGAGACCTTTGTTCGGGCCACGAGGAGTGTGTTCTCAGCTTCGATTTCGGAAGGTGCGTCGTCGCTGGGAGGGGTGTTTCCGGCTGCGGAGATGTATGCTGTCTCACTAACCATCGTTTTGCAGTTGACGACGTACAGGTTCGACTCGCGACGCCCTTCACAAATGAGATCTCCAGTGTGGTCCCGAATCTCGCATTTGGCGTCAGTGAATTGGACCTGGGCTCCCCGCTTAGCGAGTTGGGGAACAGACAGGAGGTTTCCGTGGAGATCAGGTACGTGTAGCACGTCCTGTAAAATCACGGGGTTCCATTGACCATTGGCATGCATTTTGGTGGAGATGCAACCGGCGCCGAGGGCTAGGATATATGTGTTGTCTCCAAGCCAAACTTTTGTTGGTTCGTCGAACTCCCGGTAAGTGTGAAACCATCTCCGTTTGGAGCTCATGGTGCGCGTCGCTCCAGAGTCAATGACCCAGTGATCTGCGAGGTCATTAAGCTTCTCCAGTTTTTCTTGTGCCATCAAGAGGCGAACCGGCTCGCTCCGCGCCAGCTTGCCATGCACCGCTTCACCCTGACCTTCCGACTTGCCTTCCGCAGCCTGCTTTGCAGCAAATTTACGGCATTCCTCGATGGTGTGTCCGGTAAATTTGCAGTGCTTGCATTTCTTCGACTGATCCTTTCCTTTGCCAGTTCCCTTTCCGGTTCCTTTTCCTCCTCCGGCAGGTTGACTGGACGGTTTCTTTGAGGAGGGCTTAGAGCCGAGAGCCCGGGTGGCAAACGCGGAAGTGAGTGACGTTTTGCGCCACCGTTGTTCCTCTTGAATGACTTGTGACAGTACATTTTCAAAGGTAAGGACAGAGGTCCCCGAGGACGTGAGGATTGTCTTCAGGGTGTCGTAGGACGGGGGAAGGGATAGGATCACGGCTATGACTACTAGCTTGTCGCTGAGTTTGTGGCCGAGGGACTCGAGAGTCGCGGCAATGCGTCGCATTGCGTTGATCTGAGGTTCGAGAGGTGAGTCGTCGGTTAGGGTGCCGCGGAAGAGGTCGCTGATCAGGTACGCGATCTTCTGTTCGCCCTTGCCCTCGTAGCGGGTGTTCAGGAGGTCCCACGACTCTTTTGCCGTTTTGGCGAAAAGAACTGAGTTGAGGGGCTCATCTTTTAGGGTGAGTGCGATCTGGGCTCTCACTTCCCGATCTTTCATTTCCCACAGAACCCTCTCCGGTGACGCTTCGCTTGGGGGCGCTGCGTCGATTTTTACGATGCTCCACAGGTCCCTAACTTCTAGCACCATCTGGGTGCGAAACTTCCACGAGGGGAAGTTCCCTCCATCGTCTTCCAGTGCGGGTACGTCATATAGGCGGTTAGAAGCCTTGGTGAGGTTGCCCGAGGAGTTGGAGTTGGTGGGGAGCGGCGCGCCGGGTGCAGCGGGCTGATTTGCGGCGGCTGTGGACATGTCTGCGGGAGTGGGTTGTGTTGGTTGTGTGGGGAGTTCTGTTTCTGTTTAAGACGAGACTTCAAGTCTCATAATCTGTAGAACGTGGGGACCGTTTGAAGCTCAGCCGAGACTGTAACGAGAGAATAAAAGAATGTATTCTCAGTCTCAAGTAGAGAGAACTAAGGTGAGTAAAGTAGAATGCCGACCTGTAACGAGAGAATAAAAGAATGTATTCTACAGGGGGCATTAGCAAGAAGGTAAACAGTAATATGAACGAATCAACGAACCTCAGTCTCGAGTAGAGAGAACTGAGGTAACAGGAAAACAGAGGGAGAGAAAACTTAAGGTACTCGGTTCGATCCGAACGTGCCGCCTCGGCATACGCTCTCCTCCTCTTGTCACATGACCTCGGCGCGTACAGGTGCAACTTACAACACTTTAATGATGGATTGTTATTATTGATTACAGATATTAATTGTTTACTGCTGCAAAGCTATTCTTGGCTGCTTCACTTTATAATATGTAATTTAGCTCTAGAAGCATGGACCAGATCTCGATCTGGCCCTAAAGTAGCTTTACATATTTAGATGAGCTAAAGAGCAGGCATGCCTTTTCAGCTTGTTCACCTATAAGCCTCAGTCTCTATACTACACCTGGCATACGGCTACCTTCCTAGCTCATGCTTCGCAAACTTTGTCAGATCTGAGATATTCTTACACAGTCTGATGAAGCACTGGACTCATCTCATTGCTCTTCTTATTCTCAAGTCTTTATCATGTATAACAGACTCGCTGTCTATTGAGTCCCAGTGAGAACCCCTACTAGTGTAAGCTAGTCCCAGCGAGCGTGGTCTATCTTGAGATCGGCTCATCTATCATCACCTAGCCACATTATACATTCTAGATTAGACCCTCTCCCAAAATGCCCTTTTACATAGAAACCGGTCACCAATGTCTAAATTGCACTCATACCAAAGAACATGGCTGACACTCGTAATACAACTGAACAAGTTGCTATGAGTCTGCGACCATGTGATAACATTAACATAGCGCATGCAATGTGTAGACCACTTTGTTGTGCAAATTGTGTCTCATTCTGCCCATTTGCCCTCATAAGTGTTCCTTTTGCCCTCGTAAGTGTTCCTTTATATGCACTGTACTGAAGGATCCAAAATGACCATACCTCAGAATTCCTTGAGTGTCCAATGGCCAATATTACTGCAATTGCAACGTCCACTGCAGCAGTAATTAGCAGGAATGCAGTCGGAGGATGCATACCCAACACGCCCCGTATTGACGCGAAAGCAGCACACCAACATCCCTTTTATTTCAATCATTTCTTGAAAGTATGTCAGACTGTGTAGAGGGCTCAACCACATCTCAGAGAAGAATGGATCCTCCTTCTTCTGGTGGGTGTGCACTCGTAAGTATTGCATTTACTTCTTTCCAATGTGCACACTAACAAATGTTCACTGTATAGCCTCAACAAATTGGTATTGCAACTCAGGGTACCACAGCGTCTGTTGTCCCATCCAGCACTAGCCACACAGTCTGTAATGTGGCTGTGTCTACCAGAGATCAAACTGGTGGCCCTCCTTTGCTTGACATGGCAGCATCTCACCCCTCCTCACACAACAGCAATAGTTACAGCAATGGCTTTCCAATCTCTGTAGGGTCAAGTGACACTCTTGCTGGAAATACTCGCCCAATGGATGTTTGCGAGACCTTTGGACAACAGCCTGCAATACCTCCAATCAACAAGGCAGATTTGGAAACAGGATATGTTGTGGATATCCCTCTTGACCTGGTGAGTGCCCTTGAATGCTATATATCTCATCAGGATCACCCACTGACCAAGAAGACACAAGGTGCCGGCAGATTCCCTGACCAGTGTAAGCAGGGCAGAGGACACAATCATCAGCGGATCATGTGAAGAGCCCCTGGCTGCTATTAGGCCAGATGCGGGGAGTCTACTCACAATGCAACTGGAGGAGCTCAATTTACCTGACTCCCATGTTGCACAGGATGTGCTTGTAAATGACGAACTTGACATCACGGCGGAGAACTCCCCCTCCCTCATTGAGGATATTCGGATAACACAAGCTTTCATGCAGGAGCTCTGTACGGCAACATTGCAAAATAGAGATCTTCCTGCATCCCTAGTCCAGATACTGCAGGATCAAAAATACTGTCCAACTGGTGTACTCAATCTCGATGACCCTATGCTACGACTATCTCTCAACCTCTACCTGGTGGTCAGTAATGCATCGCAACAATCATATACCGACATTTGGGCTGCCCTTATGCACTATGACACCTCCCTGAAAATTCTCTCATTCAATCAAATTCAATGCCGGGTTGCTAATTTGAGCGGTGTCTATTTGCTTGTCCACCACATGTGTATCAACTCCTATATGGCATTCACAGGACCTTTTCAAGATCTGTTAGCATGTCTAATGTGTTGAGAGCCATGTTATGATCTGCTGAAACCAGGTTTGAAGATTCCTAGGCAAGAGTTTCATACTATTCCTATCAGTCCACAGATCCAGGCAGCAAGGTGGACAGTCAAGGGCTCTAAGGAAATGAGATATTGTTAGGCATGCTACAAGGCTGCCGTTAAATCAATAGAGAAGAACCACATGGTTGCTAAGTTTGGCGACATATAAGATGGTCCTGACTTCCTCAATGCCGTGGAGAACAAGCAGATCAAAGAGTACAACACTGTGCTAATGTTCTCTATAGACGGTGTACAGCTGTATTGTAACAAGGGCTCCAACTGCTGGATTTATCTTTGGGTCATGTTGGACTGTTCACCGGACAAGTGGTACAAGAAGAAATGTGTCTTGCCTGGAGTGTTTATACCAGGGCCATTGAAGCCCAAAAACTTGGATTCTTTTCTATTTTCAGGCATGTACCATTTATCGGCACTCCAGCATGAAGGCATGGTCCTCTAGGATGCAGTCGATGAGGTCATCGGAGATTTGTCTCCATTTCTAGTGCTAGCTACAGCTGACAGCCCCACAATAGCTATGATCTTTGGTGGGGTTGGACACTATAGTGCTGATGAGAATGCACCCACTCTGGGGTCTAAGGGAGGTATTCAGGAAGCTTTGATAGAGACCAAACAACTCTGGATGAGTACCAAAGACGCTAACTCAAGCCAAAGACGATCGGCCCCACCCGAACCACAACGACCTGCCAAAAGATGTTCAGCAGCAGCTTAGTCAGTTCAGACTACTTCACATGCTCACCAGGATTACACAGGAGTTGTCAAAGGAGCCTTACAATGTTCTATTACAGGATTGGGATCAGACAGCCCATTTGGCCGACATTATCCGTACCCAGTCAGTCCTTATCTCTTATCTTCCTAACTTCCACATGTTCGGTCAAACACAAGCTTGCACCATCACTTGGCCACACAAGTCATATGTTTACTATTTCTTTCATTTCATTGGCTCTCCAGCGCTTGTTCTTGCTACTTACACTCAGACAATAGATACCAAACATTCAGGATGTCATCATCTTTGATAGAATTTTATCTTATTGCCTTTGGAACTCATATGGACATTCCCCTGCCTTCTTATCTTTGCTGTTCGCTAGGTCTTGGCGCCCGTTCAGTACTTACTCTCATTTGGCATTCAATATTTACTTAGAGGCTCCGTTCACTATAAAAACCTACATACAACTCTGGAATAAACCAGCTTTCGCACCCCACAGTTTAGAGCTCATTTGCACTCTTCTCAACCATTGAAATCGTCTTTGTCAACTTCTAAAAACTTATCGCTAGCGCCATTTGAGCCCTTGTTCATGTTTGTACTTGTTCACTTGGTCTCGTCTCTCACCTCCCTCGTATATTGTTGGAGCCCCATGTGGCTCTTGAAGCACACAGTTGTCAGTTGCAGCACTGTTCTTGTCAGCTTTAAACTGCCCAAAGCAGTTACCAACCAAACATTTGGTCAATCTTTGGTGTAGTCCCAAACCGTTTGGGCGCTTTAATCTCACCATCCCTATCGATTCTCAGCATGCCCTCACCTTCTAAAGTCTGTGCTAATAATTCCTTGTGTATTAGATACTAGCTCCTGCCTACCCTTCACTAGAGGTTGTTTTGGTGTTGTGCGCAGCACTTAGAGCCACCTCTAGCATATCAATGTGTATGACTGTCGATTATATTGTCCACAGAAAGGGTGGCACAAGCCAGGCGGCACACAATACTACCCTGCATGTCTCAAGCCAATCGATTCTGACATTCCTAGTTCAAACCACCCCAACTATGACTTGCGGATGACTGTCATGCCTTCCGCAGAAGAAACAGAACAGAGGTTTGCACATGCCAACTAGCAAGACATTCTATGCTGACCATTGTAAGTCTCTGTAGATATCTCTCTAGCCTGAAGTTCATATCAGAGTCACGCACAGCTGCAGAGTATTGTGCTTGCAGGCTTCAAACTGGGATCTGCAAGCCCTCCATTTTCAGTTGGTTGGATCTAGCACACCGCCTCCACATCCCTGCTCTATTTCTGGCAGACCTGATGCACCTTGCATCATTGAATCTTACCAAACTCCTGGTGGGATTGTTACACGGCACCCTGGATTGCAGTGCATTGGACACTTGGGAATCATGGAGCTTTGCAGTATTTTGTGACGTCATCTTATGGCAGGCACATGGCAAAGCAGTCGCTGCTGCAACACTGTATCTACCTGGGATCTTTGATTGACTACCTCAAAACCCTGCCAAAAAGATTAATAGTGGATACAAGGCCGTAGAATTCCTTACCTGGATATACGGCCTTGCACCTGCTTTGCTCTATGGCACTTTGCCGATGGTATTCTGGCGGAACTTTTGTAAGCTGGTTGCAGGTGTTCATCTCATTTACCAACGCAGGATCTCACAAGCAAAACTCCAAAAAGCACATTGGCTGCTAATTGAGTTCTCAGAGGAGTTTGAAGAGTTGTATTACCAGTGCCACACAAGCCATTTTCATTTCTGTCATCAAGGTGTTCATGCGCTTTGCCATCTAGCATGCCAGGTAACTTGTTGTAGGCCGCCTGGATACACCACCTAGTTCACCATGGAGTGCATGATCAGAGATCTTGGAGGAGAAGTGAAACAACACTCAAAGCCCTATGCTAATCTCTCAGCATGTGGAGTTTGTTGCGCACAAGTCAATACACTGAAGACTATGGTGCCCAAGCTCAACAACAACACCAAGCAACTGCCATGTGGGTTGCAAGACTTTGGCAACGGATTTTTGCTGCTGCATGCCAAGGATTTGTGTCCACACACCGTGCTCCCTGATGAGGTAGTCAAGATTAAGGAGTATTTTCTTGAAGCTGGTGGTGTCTTCAACGCAGCGCAAGAGAGAGGTTGCCACGGTGAATGGACTCCCAAAGTATGGTGATGGGCATGGCTGTGCCTGCTCAATGGACAAGTAACTTGTTCATTGTGGAAGGAGTCACTAAAGGCTATGAACAAGCTCAGGATTGCATGCAATGTGTTATGAACTGCTTGTTCAATAACCCAAGAGTAACAGGTTCTTTCCTAGGTCGCACACTAGACAGAGTGAGGATGAAAGTCTCAACTGTATTAAGGAGTAATACAGGAGTATAGAGCGATGAGTAGGTAGTAGGACGACTACCTAAGAATGAGGGTAGCAGTAGGATGACTGCTAAGTAACGAAGAAAATAGACTGAAGATCCTCAGCCTATTCTATGGGCTTTATATACTATATAGGGTATAGAGTAAGTGTCTATGATTCCTGAAGCTATCCCTTTAGGAATCCTGTGGCCGCTGTCTCTCTCTGTCAGTGCCTACTCTTGTACTTCTCCATTCACACCTTTCTAACCAGGTTGCAAAGAGGTGCTTACCCATGCAGCCCTAAGCCCCTGGCATGTGAATGCCCATGTCCCTGTGCCCTTGACCCCTTTGTAACTCCTCTTCTGATGCTGAGTGATCCATTGGAGGGTCGGCTTCCAAGGACATGCCGAATACCTTGATGTATGCTCCATGGTGGAGCCACCTAGTATGTGATACTTGGCTATTAGAATAGACTGGCCAAAAGGCCCTGATAGGCCAAGTCATAACACAATGTAAAGGTGCACTTGTCATTTTCATTATGGTACATTAGTGACTTATTCCTTCATAGATTTCATTCGGAGGGGTTACCCGCTTTGCCGAAGTTAGGTATTATTTCACCTTGCGTATTAGAGAGACGGAATATCCATTAGCCATTGTCAGTTTATATAGCAATCCTAAGCCATTCGTGATGCAAGAATCCTCAGACACACTTCTGTTATGTGTTTCTCAAGGTGATGCTGGCCTTGCTGTCATCAACATTAAGTTGATCATTGCAAGCATTGCAATGGTGCCCCACACTTTGCCGAGCGCACTTGCAACTGTCTGGTATTTTGTGGTGGAGAAATTGGGCTTAGACATTGCATGTATGGATGGCATCGGCGAGGACATCGTAGATGAGTGCAGTATCTGTATGTTACATATTCTATAATCTACACTAACACTCCCTTCATCTACATTTTGTGGAGTGACCCGAGAGGATGGTGTCAAATATGGCCTCCTTGTTGTATTGATTGATATGTGACTCATGCACAATCTGGGACTCCTCGGAAACCTTGTTCCCATCCCCCAATGATACTTCTGATGGGGCCACACTGGCATTGGACAACATGTGTCAAATCTCTTGGCATGTAGGAACAGACTCTGGTGGGACTGTGCAGAGCCAATGCAGCTCTGCACGGATGTCTTCCATCTATTCCTTGACCTCAACAAGTCCTCGAGCAGCCTGTGTATGTTCGTCCTCCAACCACTTTACGTATGCACAAAGCGACAAGAGTTCCGCACACCCTAAACATGTTTCTATTGGCTGTGTGGCTGGTCAGGGAACTATATATCAAGAATTTCCATGTCACAGTTATTGCAAGTTGTTGCCAGCTATATAGGACTCACTGTGTCTTGCTCCCATCCCACTTGCATTGTGATCAATGCCATATCCGTCAGAGTGGGCTGCTCCCCTCTTAAGTATTCTCTCATCACTGTCATGGCCACTTCTCTTGTCATTGTCGGAGTCCAAGGAATTGAAGAACTGCGTGTCTGTTGTTTGTGAGTCCAAGTATCCTCTGGGAGCAAGCAGACCGGTTTCTCGTTCAGATCCCATTGAGTATCACAGTAATGTCAAAGACCGCCATGCATGACTCACCTTCTTATAGCATCCTAGGCTATGGTGGTGGACATCACTTCATGTCAAGTCCCAAATATTCTTTTGGGAGCTTGTAAATAAAATTCTATTAAGAAACTATACCCTACTTTAGAATAGATCCACTATTTTGAGAGAAATAAATATTCTAACCCTAACCCTACTCAAAACTGCCAAATCGTCTGAGATCCTGATTGTTTCCCTCCCTCTATTGACACCCAAAAAATATCTCTTTAGAATGCTTAGACAAAGCTTTTGGACAGGGAATTGTGTGCAAGACAATGCACTCTTGACAGTGGAGGACGGTTGCGATGCAGCACCATACATATTTTATTTATGTATTATGTAATTAAAAGCACCAAATTGGCCTATCAAAAACTGAATTTAATGTAGAGAAATTTCTGACCTGGGGAATCAATCCAGTACATCAATGAGAGTATGTTAAGCAAGTTTAAGGAGTATCAGAGCTCATGTGGCCACGCAGTAGCAAATCCGCGGGTGGCATCAAGACTTGTCACAAAGTGGCATCCACCACCATACAACTGATCAAGGGTGTGTAAGCGGAGGACTTGGAAGCAGTCTAAACTCTTGAGAGGGCTTAAAATCACTGGAGGACATGGTATTGTAGCATAAGCAAGGTACAAGAGTTGCAGTCAGACAAGGATTGTGCTAGAGTGTGCTATCCGATGTTACATATCTAAACCATATTTGGCACACTAAGCATTTTTTTAACAAAAAAGGCCTGTGCATCTTGTCATCTGCCAGTAACGCTGTCTGCATTGTCATCTTTAACATAATATACCTAACAGGCATGTCACTCCCAACAACATCTTCCAGAAGCTCCCCATCCTTGGCTTATTCCTTCATTTCTACATCTGGCCAGACTGATTCTGTCAGAGCTTCATTTGGGCAAGGACGTTGCACTGAGTCGCTGTTTTCCCTTCCTCTCAACTATGGACAAGATTTCTACAGCAGTCAAGGAGGAACCCCTCTTGACACATCATCAGAGGGCCTAGCAAGCTTATCCTATGTACATAGCGTACCTGTGGTCGGGTCAGCAACACTATGGGGGTCCTCTAACATGCCTATGGCTATGGTAAGCAGTGGCGGTCAATTTTGCCATGCGAGACCCCTATGTTTTCTTGTTTACAGGCATCTCAGTCACTTGCAAGATCCCATGGCATGCATCACTATGCTCCTGACACACCAACACCATAATCTCATTCGCACACCAGCAACCTCTCCAAAGCACCATCTCAACTTCATCAAGTTTTAAGTTCCAACTTTCTCATGCTGCAAACAGAAGTCAAAGTACTCTGGTATGTCCATATAAATGCATAAGATACAATTCTGAGCTCACACATCACACAGTCAAGCTTTGTCAGACATCTTGGCCACTATACCTGACATCCTCACTTTGAGCCAAGCCAACTTCTCGGATGATTTCACGGTCCCAGACCCCTTCCCTCATGCAAAATGGCTGCACGCTTCAGGCCATGCTGGGGCCAACAGACCACTTCACATACAAGAACCGGTCCTCCGGTCAGATGTGCTGCTTGTCACTATTTGGACCCCACAAGATTGGGCGGAGATCTTGAAAGTGGACCATGTAACCGACCCAAACCAAGTGGAAAAGAAGAAAGGCAAGACAAACACTCACCTTGGGTACAATATTACTATGAGATACATCCAAGATAAGAACAGTGGGATCATCTCGGGGTATTATGCGAGCACAATCCATGAAGGCACCTACCAAGTTTGGCATGAACTCTTGCTGCATGGCCTTGCGCCTGTTAAGTGGAGCTGAATATCTCTCTCTGCCGCTGATTTCTATTACCAGGAGATGTCATACCAATTCCCCAAGTTGTGCTTTTGTGGTGGATCCCCAGCTCACTGGAAGGCAAGACATGTAGTGACCAACAACTATCCTGCCTTCATCCAGGGTTTGTCGCACAAGAACATGGCCGATCAACTCAGGCCGTTGCTAGTCTGTCCGGTCACACAAAGGACTCCATCGGGTGGAGACGTACCACAAGACTGTGACACTGAAAGCAAGATGGTTTTGATATCAGACCTGTCGCTAACATCTTGCATGAAGCGGCAGGTACACAACTATGACACGGCACTATCGGCTATGCACATCACAAGGAAACGGCAAAGGCGTGACCTAAGTTCAGAGTCTGCAAGCACATTGATGAGCATGCACCCACTCTGGGGTCTGAGGGAGGTATTTGGGAAGCTTTGGGGAGAGACTAAACAGCTCTAGATGAGTACTAAAGACACTAACTCGTACTGAATGTGGTCAGTCCCTACCTAAACAACTGCAAGCCACCGAAGGACATTCAGCAGCACTTGGGTCAGTTTGCACACACATCATGTACTTACCATGACCACACAGGAGTCATTGAAGGAGTCTTACAATGTTCAATTATGGGATTGGGATTAGACAGCCCATTCGGCTGATGATATCCATATCCAGTCAGTCCTTATCTCTTATCTTCTCGACTTCCACATGTTTGGTCGAACACAATCTTGCACCATCGCTTGGCCACCCAAGTCGTACATTTACTATTTCTTTCTTTTCATTGGCTCTCCAGCGCCTGTCTCTGCTACCTACGCTCGGACAATGGATACCAAACATTTGGGATTTTGTCATCTTTGATAGACTTTTACCTTATTGCCTTCAGAACCCATATGGACATTTCACCTACCTTCTTATCTTCACTGTTTGCTAGGTCTTGGCACCCATTCGGTACTTACTCTCATTTCTCATTCGATATTTTACTTAGGGGCTCCATTTACTATAAAAACCTACATACAACTCTAGAATAAACCAGCTTTCACACCCCACAGTTCAGAGCTCATCTGCACTTGCCTCATCCATTAAAATCATTTTTGTCAACTCCCGAAAACCTGTCATCCTCATTGTTTGGCCTCATTCACGTTCATACTCGTCTCTTAGCTCGTACCTCTCATCCTCCCTTGTATATTGTCAGAGTCCCGTGTGGCTCTTGAAGCACATAGTTGTCAGTTGTGGCACTACCTTTCTTGTTACCGAACGAATCCCTGACCCGACCAACCGAACATTTGGTCGGTGTTCAGAACAGTCCCAAAACCGTTTGGGTGCTATAATCTCACACTCCCCATTGCTCCTCAGTGCACCCTCGCTTTCTAAAGTCGTGACTAACAATTCCTTGTGTATTAGATACTAGCTCCAGCACCCCTGCTCTAAAGGTTGTTTTGGTATTGTGCTTGGCACTTAGAGACACCTCTAGCATATCAATGTTTACCATCGCTACCCAATTGATTGATCCACTGTATGTTTCCCTACTTCTGTACAGATTCTCTCACATCTCCCATTGCACAGAGCTGATGTCTTCTCAACGAGATCATTAACACCTCACACCACCAACAGTGATTCTGTGGCTGCTACTATTGACAACAACGCTTGCATAACTCTATCAGAGGATACACAAGAAGGTTTGGGGCACATGGACAACCCCAAGCACCTTGCTGGTGGAATGGCAACTTGGCTTGAAACTGTTACGAACTGCTCATTCAATAATCCAAGAGTGGTAGGTTCTTCCCTAGGTCGCACACTGGACAGGGTGATGATGGAAGTCTCAACTGTATTGGGGATAATATAGGAGGAGAGTGTCGTGAAGGGGTCCGTATAGGATGATATGGATGTATGAAGAGAATAGACTGAAGATCCTCAGCCTATTCTATGGGCCTTATATACTAGGTATAGTAAGTGTCCATGATTCCTAAAGCTATCCCTTTAGGAATCCTATGGCCACTGTCTCTCTCAGCACCAACTCTTGTGCTTCTCCTATTGCATGCTTCTAACCAGGATGCAAAGGTGTGCTTACCCATAGCCTCTAGCCCACTAACTAAGTCCTTGTGCCCTTTACCCTGTTGGGGATCCTCTACCGACGATGGTGTGATCTGTTGGGTCATTGGCCTTTTAAGGACAATGCCAAATACCTTGATGTACACTCCATGGTGGAGCTGCCTAGTAGATGTTATACTTTACCGTTGGGTAGACAGCCCCAATAGGTCAAGTCATAACAGAAACCACAACACCCCCTTTGATAATAAGCAATGATGCTAGTGTAAATTCATGTTTATATTCCTGAGGAATGTGCTCACCATGAGTCAGGTAGGAACCGGTATGACTAAGGTGTCTGGAGAGAGCCCAGCTGCCACGATGTCACTCAGTGCTGGGGGAACCACCAACACACATACAGAGAGTGCATCCACTCATGCGGAGAGTGCCTCCAACGCAACCACAGAGACAATGTGCTGCAATGTGGACGGAGGCATGGTCCCAACAGCCAGCCCACCCATCAATGCTACTACCACTACCACCACCAACATCAACAGAAACACTGCTGATGATACAGTGACAACAACAAATGTCACAATGGCGGATCTGGGAGGGCCCTCGACCGCTGTGACATCCGATGAAGGGAGAAATGGTAGAATCAGTATTAAGGATACCAGCAGATTGTGGTCGCTGCACACCATGACCACAAGGTATGCATTGAATGGCTCATGCAGTGCATGTGTGATAGAAGACTGACTGGTCTACGTATACAGAAGCCTATGCGGATTTTTGTGGAAAGAGAAGATGGTTGATGGAACCAAAGAGGCATTTGATGCCTATTGGAAAATGTTGCCGAAGCAAGAAAAAAAGTGCATATAATGGTGTTTGCGTGACCTTGTGATAGTGTTCT
Organism: Heterobasidion parviporum; assembly: GCA_002994785.1. Classification (NCBI taxonomy): domain Eukaryota; kingdom Fungi; phylum Basidiomycota; class Agaricomycetes; order Russulales; family Bondarzewiaceae; genus Heterobasidion; species Heterobasidion parviporum. The sequence goes on from PDUQ01000056.1 coordinate 91,305, forward strand.
GAAGACTTCATGATCTTCGACAGATTTACACTACGCAAGCCAAAGAAATGGTTACTACGATGCTCACTGTAGATGTTGTGCTCATCTTATTAACAATGCATTGCGCTCACTGACAGAAAGCAGCGTAAATGTCTGGAGGGAGCTAACCAATCTGAAGAACTTTTTCGATGGTCGACCGTGGTTTTGGCAGGCCTGTGGCTGTAGATTGGGAATTATATACATAGCATGCTAGGTGGTAATATAACTTACAGGCACATCTAGGTAGAATATAGTGTACTCAAGAGGCTGTTTGCTAGTAGACAATAGGTCTATGAATCAAAGTCATCCATGGCACTACATAGTGATAGACAGGTTGGTCTAAGCTAATACAATGGCATCAGCTATCTAGCAAGCCATAGCACGAGCATGGATATATGTATGATGCAATGGTGCTGCATCTGTTACAAACTCACTTCATTTTGCTTGCATACATGTATTTTCCCAACTTCTGCATAAGGATATGTTGGACCCTTCCCAAGTCTATACCTTGTGTTCCTGCTCCATAGTTACTTGGTCTGTGCATCTGTTTGTATATATTTAAGCACTTTGTATGCAGTAGGGAAGCCTTAGGCTATCCACCTTTGTCCAATCTAGGAACTACTGTTCACCAGCCTTCCCTGATTTGATTCATCGGTCTGATTAACCCATCCAACCTCTTCATCCCTTCACATGTTCTCATCTCTTTGTTGTTGTGGCCTAGGTTCTCTCATCACTCACAGTCGTTCATGACATCTGGATAGCCTCTCCATTTCACAAAACCTACTCCACAAACACGCCTCTCTATATCATCCTTCAAATTCTCCTTTTTGCCCTTTTAGCAAAACACTGGCTACATACATACGACACCAGGCAGTCCCAAAAGACAGGCAATCATTGACCATATTAGTTACTATACACTTCAGATGAATGATTGGACGATACCACTTCACTGTGGGTCGTTTCAGATTGTAGAATATCTCTGTCTGGTAATCAACCCAGCTGAGGTACGACTGACACAATTGCATCTGACGTTACATACAAACTACATACTAGTACCTATCAAGGAAAAAAGCTGCTGTTGCCTTGACCCTCAATCCTGATCAGATCAAGACTGTCACGAACGGCTGTTCGGGACGAGGAGATCCTAGGCCACAACAAACAACAACACAAGAGGAGAAGATGATGTAAGGGGTTGATTTGAAGTCGGGGTTGATCAGACCGATATCTTAAGTCAAGGAAGACTGTGAACAGCAGTTCCTAGATTGGATAAAGGTGGATAGCCTAAGGCATCCCTACTGCGCCGCAGCACCTATTTATATACATGAGAAAGAGCATGGACCAAGTATCAGTGGGACGGAACGCGAGGTATAGACTTGAGAAAGGTCCTATGTGTCCTTATGGAGACCGTGGTAAAAGTACAATACGTAAGCGGATTCGTAACATTACCCCCCCCTCTAGGCCGTCAGTGCCAGAGACGGTAAGTAAGCCGTGTAGTCCAAGAAAAACATAAGCAATGCATGTAATAGTTCAAACAGACCGAGTCGTGGAGAGGGAATAATACGGCGAGGCACTCATCTCGTTACCCCCTGACGAGCTCCAGCGCGATAGCTCTGGGTACAGACGCTGGAGTACATCACCTATTAGAAGTGCGCGGGTACTGCATCGTTGAGCTGAGTCCCTCTTCTCATCGCACCGGTGATTGCCGGTCCAACGGATTCGAACCGTCGTAGACCCTGGCAGTTTAATGTCGTACCGGACAAACGGGTGGACCTATTTAAAGGGTGCGGGAGCGGGTGTTGACGTCTGAGTCGCTAGACTCGTATTCCACGAACGGAGGTGGGCTGCGGGTGGTGCGGTTGTGAATGCCGAAGCGGGCGTTGATGATGTGAGGGCGGAAAGGAGCGCGAATGAACCTGTAAACCCCTCCTGCTGGTCCTGCGATGTTGAAACTCTCGTAGGAACCTGGCATTGGGCGAAGCGGAGCACCATTTGAGGCCGCAGACGAGGTACGAGATACCACAGCCGTGGTAGGCATATGATAGTCGTCGGCGGGGTTGAACGTGTTGGTGAGGGGCCTAGGTTTGTCGAAGCCCATCAACCTCCGCTGTCCTGCGCTAATCCTGGCGATGATAGTACCTTCCCTGATCTGTAAGGATCGCTGTGCATGCATGACGAAACTCCGTTCTTCTCGCAGGACTTCCAGTGCTCTCTCTACTTCGGGTCGGGTCGGTCCTGACACGAATTCATTGCTCGGTTGCCCCTCGATGAGACCCATGAGGTAGGAGACGGGTGCTGTGAGGTAGGTTTGTCGGTCAGGGAAGATGATTCCTGCCGTCCCGTCGTGGAAGAGGGGTAGGGGAGAGGGAGAATGAGAGGGAGGGGTCTGGAGTGTCTGTCTGGCCCTGTCCCGTTCTTCGGCTTCGAGTCGCTGTTCGTCTACTATGTCTTGCTCCAGGATCCTCCTGACCTCTTCCTCGTGTCTTTCTCTCTCACTTACCCCTCGCATATACTCGTCGATTTGCTCGTTTGCCTCATCCAGCGCCCTTTCTTCATCCGTCGCCCAAGGTACTTGCCTTTCTTCTGACACGTCCGACTCTGTGGAAGGGGAAGGGGTCGTTTGGGTGGACGCATCGACCAGGGTCGGGGTGTGCGACACGACAGTGGGAGAAGCGATTTGGTCAGAGGAGGACATGGTGTAGATGGGCGAGGTGAGTCAAGAAATTATCGAAGGCGGCGTTGGTCTGAATGGATGATGGGATTGAGAGGATCGAGTTCGAGATTTTATACGTTTTTTGTTTTGTTTGTCCAATGTTTGTTAGAGTGCTTCTAAGGGGTATATTGGTGGGACGCCGTGTGTCGTACGCTTCTACCAACTCTTTGGCGTTTCCCAGGTTCGCACGTGTTATCCATTCGTCCGAGGAACTGGGATATCCTTTCCAGTGTACCAGGTATTGATGTCCTCGGCCTCGTTTTCTCTTGTGAAGGATTTCCTCGACTTCGTATTCTTCTTTTCCTTCGATAAGGTCAGGTGGTGGTTGTTCGAAGTTAGGTCCGTGGGCAATTGTTTCTTTGTAAGGTGTTATCAATGAGGCATGGAACACGGGGTGGATTTTCCATGTCGGTGGGAGTTTTAATTTGTACGTGACGGGTCCTATCTTCTTTTCGATCTTGAATGGTCCATGCAGTTTTGGGGCGAGTTTGTCTTTCGGGTGTGTAGTGGTAATATTTTTTCCAGATAGCCAAACTTTCTGTCCCTCTTCTAACGTGACCTCGTTTTCCGCGGTTTTCCTCTTCATCAGTTCTGCCGCTACTTCTAAGCTGGCTTTTGTCTCTTCTCTCATTCTTTTCAGTGCTTCTAGTCTTTGTTCTATGTTTGGAATGTCCGACCTTGCCTCTATTTGTAGGGGCAAAGGACGGGTTGTACCCGTACATGAGTTGGAACGGTGACAGGTGTGTTGCTGAATGTTCTCGAATGTTGTGTGCGAATTCGGCGTAAGAGAGGAGTTCGGGCCAGTTTGTTTGTTCGTAGTTGCAGAAGGCGCGGAGTATTGTTCGAGTTCTTGGTTGACTCGTTCTGTTTCTCCGTCCGTTTCTGGGTGATAAGCTGTGGATAGCGCCGTGGTTACTCCTAGTTTCTTCCAGAGTTCCCTAGTAAACCTTGCGGCGAACTGTGGTCCTCTGTCTGACAGTATCTTCCTAGGTAGTCCGTATCGTTTCCATACATTTTTCATGTATAGGTCCGCTGTTCCTTCGGCGTCTATGGTTTTGGCACATGGCGTGTACACGACTCCCTTTGTGCTTCTGTCTACTGTTACGTGTATGGAGTCGTACGGTCCGACTTGGGTAGATCTGTGATAAAGTCCATCGTGACGGTTTGCCATGGTCCTTCTGGTATTTCATTCGGCACGAGGGGAACACGTGTAGGGTGCGTAATGTTCTTTGTGTTTTGGCACGTTGCGCATCCTGTTACGTATTCTTTGACGAAGGTGGACATTCCAGGCCACCAGAAGTTGTCGGAGACTAGAACATACGTCTTCCATCTTCCTGGATGTCCGGTGGCGACGGAGTCATGGTACATTTTAATTATCCTTCTTTTGAGTTCATCGTCTTGTGGTATGTATATCTTTCCTTGATGCCATATGAGTTCATCTTCGAAGTTCCATTTTTGTAGTCCTTTGGCTAGTGCTCTAGGTCCGGATGCTTTTATGATTTCCATTGCTTCTGTGACTTCTTTATCGCGTGTTGTTACTTCTTTTAGTTTTTGCCTTAGTTGTTTATCTAGCATTTCGATTGTTCCTCATCCTGTTGCACTTTTGACAAATAACTGTGGGTTTAACAATGTTCTGGTTTGTGTTGTCTGTGGTCACCCCCCGTTTAAGGTCTGGACGCCGGGACAGAGCATCAGGACGATGAGTGACGCCCTGGCTTGTGAACAAGGGTGAAATCGAAGCGGGATAAGAATAGCGACCAGCGGGCTTGTCGGCGGGAGAGAGTTCGGGAGGTAGAAAAATAAAGAAGGTTCTTGTGATCGGACCAGATTCAAATGGCCAGCGGGCGCCTTCTAAGTAAACGCGCCAGTGGTCGAGGGCGTGGATAACGGCAAGGAGTTCTTTGTCGAAGATGTCGTAATTGCGTTCAGCGGAGTTGAATGACTTGGAGAGGTAGGCGATGGGTGCCAGCCGTCCCAGGGACTTCTTGAGAGAATGGCTCCAGAGGCGAAGTCGGATGCGTCGGTTTCAAGACGGAAAGGTTTCCTGTGGTCGGGGTATGAGAACGGGAGATGTCGTAAACGATCGTTGGAGGAGTGTAAAGCGTGCTGACACGCTCGGTCCAGACGAAAGGAGTGTCCTTCTTTGTAAGATCGTTAAGGGGTCGTGCCAGGGTTGCAAAGTCTTGAATAAAGCGGCGATAGAAGTTGCCGAATCCCAGGAACGACTGTACTTCTTTCAGGGTGGTAGGTACGGGCCATTCCGAGATGCCTTGCACTTTGACGGGGTCCATTGCGATGTTGTCGGCATATGATAAAGCCGAGGTATTCGACTTTGTCGCTTCGAACGTACACTTCGTTGGTTTGAGGAAGAGGTCGTTCTAACAGGATTTCCATGACACGGACCGTGACTCGTCTGTGTTCTTCGTCGTCTTGGTGAATATCAGGATGTCGTCCATATAGACCGTTATTACTTGTGCAATGATGAGGTCGTGGAAGATTGTATTCATCATGGTTTGGAACGTCGCCAGGGAGTTGCAGAGCCCGAAGAACATGACGAGGCATTCGTACAATCCGTATTTGGTTAGGAAGGCCGTCTTCCATTCGTCGCCTTCTCTGGTTCTAATGTTGTTGTACCCCCATTGGACGTCGAGTTTGGAGAATATTCTAGCACCGGACTTTGCAATGGTCCGAATGACATCAGCGATAAGGGGTAAGGGGTATTTGTTTTTTATGGTCCATTCGTTTAATCGTCGGTAATCTTGGACCGGCCTGAGATCTCCTCTTTTTACTGACAAAGAAGAACGGAGATGCTTGTGGGATTTTGATACGCGAATGGTTCCTCTTTTAGGTGTTCTTGCAACATGTCGTACAGTTTGTCTTCTTCGAGTTCCGTTAATGGGTACAGTTTGCAACCTTTTAGTTCCCATCCTGGTTTCATGTCGATAGCGTGATCCCAGGAGCTGTGTTTTGGTAATCGTTGGGATGCTTCCTGGCTGAAGATTTTGGCGAAGCGTTTAAGGATGTATTTCGGGACTATTTCTTCCGTTGTTCGTACGTCCTTTGTTTTTTGCCGCTTCTGCCAGTTCTTGTGATTTGCTATGAGTGGATCGGAGTTGGATTTCTCCTGAGTTGTTTAGCTCAAACGGGTCTTCATTGTACCATTCTTCGTAGAATTCGGAAAAGAAACTGTCTTCGTTTTCGAGGTCTTCCGGTTCATCTTCTATTTTTGCGTAATTGATCTTTTTGTTTCCCCCTGCTCGTTTCAGTCTGTCGGCCGTGATGGTTATCTTTGGTCGACTGATGATACAGGTTGTGGCGCATGATGAGAATGTGAGATTGTTTTTTACCCAGTTGATCTGTGGGTTATGTTCGTGCAACCAGTCTGTTCCTAATACGATGTGTTCTCCTCCAAGTTTGGTTACTAACAATTCGCATTGTTCGTCGTGGTAATCCCTTCTGCGTTTGTCATCCTCATTAGAAGACATGCTTTTTCTGTGATAAATCCTCCTTCGTTGGCCGATCCGTCTACGTTAAAGACGGGAATTGGTGTGCGTATTTTTTTGAGTTTTATTCCTTTTTCGTGGCAGAATCGTTCATCAATGAGTATTCCTTCTGCTCCTGAGTCGATTAGTACTTTTGCTTCGGTGTTTCCTCTTTCGTGCTTTAGTTGTGTGTTTATGCGCATGGATGATTTTTGATTTGATTTAGTCAGCCGTACAGATGTCTGTACACGAGAAGAGGGGTGAGGAGATCCGTCATACACCGATGATGCGGATCGTACTAAAAATTTGTGTCCGATTCCTTCTTTCCGCTTTCCCTGCTCAGAGCCTGTAACAAGGCCTCTTGTTCGTCCCACCTGAGCTTCCCTATGAACCTCTCGATCTCTTCTCCGCTAACCTCAGGCTCCTGCGAACGTACAGCTGCATCCTCCCCGGATGAGTGGGTCTGCCGAGCTGCGAGTCTAGCCCTGAATGGGTTAGTCGTCGCCATGCTTCTACTCGGTCCCTGAGCCGCTTCCTCGCTACTGCCTTGAGCACGCGCTGAGAATGCTCGGCCATCGCTTCTTCCTCCGCCGGCCAGTTGGGGTCTGGCCTGAGTCGAGTTGTTCCCCACTTTTCTGTCACCCGATTGAACATATCGAGTTGCCCCTTGAGGTATCCTAGACGGATCCCTAGCGGGACATTGGTTGGCCATGTGTCCCTTCTGTCGACAGTAAAAGCACCCACCCTCTGAACGGAGTCTAGCCCTTTCGGCGTCGGTGAGGGGAGTGCGTACAGAGTCGATGGCCATGGGACGACGGAATTGTTCATCGAGGATGGAGCGTTAGAAGAGTTGTAGCGGAACGGGTTGCTTCGTTGTACCGCTGGGATCGAGCTTTTTATGCTTTGGAGTTCCCTCCATTGGTTGTCGAATCGCTGAGTGTATTTGATCCAGTCTGCGACGGTGACTGGCATATCCGGGAGCCTGTAGATTTGTTTGAGAATTTCCGGGTGTATGGCTCGGCGGAAGTAATCGACGGTAGATTCCATATCGAACCCGCTTTCTGCCGCGGTGATTTGGAAGTCTGCGACGAAGTCGTCCGCCGTTCTTTTCCCATTCTCATGGTAAATAGTTTCTGCCGTGCCTTCTGTTCTGTTCCTTCGTCTTGGAACGCTTTGCGAGTTCGTTAGGAAGTTTGCAATGTTCCCCATATGAGTTTCGTTTCTCCTGCTTTCCAGGCCCTGAGTTCTCTGTCGTAGTAATATCGTTGGGCGAACATTGATGCGGTTCCTTCTCTCATATACGATAGTATGAAGAGGGTTTTGCTTTTGTCATCCGCAAACTTTGTTGGGTTAGCCACGATATACATGTGACATCCGTAGATCCATTCCCTGTATTTCGTTCTGGTGCCATCATATTCCTTTGGTTTGTTGAGTTTGTCTGACATATTATCTTCGTCGTCTGATTCGTCTTCGGGTGGGTCTGTTCCTGTTGGGGGATCTCCTTTGGGTTCGTTAGGTGGGTTTCCGCTTGGTCCGGAGGTTGGTGGTTCTTCGTTTGGTGGTGTCGGAGGATTTCTGGGTGGTTCGCGGTCTTCTTCGTTTATCGGTGATACGGCTCCTTTTGGAATAATCCCTTCTGTTATGTCTTCTTTGGGGATTTTTATCGGTTCGAGTGACGAGGTTCTTCTGGGTGGTAGTGATACTTTTTATGGGTGTTTTCCTATCTTCCCAAGGTACTAGCGGTGCTTCTACTGTTTTCCGCTTTCTGGTCCTCCTGTGTATATCCAATTTCCTTTTTCGTGCGTCTGATGGTTGTCCTAGATGGACGTATGTCTTCGTGTATTCGAAGTAGTCGGTTCCGTGTGGAACTCGCCCTACGTCTCTTCCTTTTCCTTTGGAAGTTGTGGTGGGTGATCAAAAGCCTGCGCTAGTCTCGACCTGATCAAGGTTCGAGGGTCAAGGCAACAACAGCTTTTCCTGGTGTACGTATTTGTATCGTGCCTTTCCGTATATACGTATATAACGTCAGATGCAATTGTTTCGGTCGTACCTCCACTGGGTTGATTACCAGATAGAGATATTCTACAACCTAAAGCAACCCACAGTGAAGTGGTATCGCCCAATCGTTCGTCTGAAGTGTACAGTAACTATTACGGTCGACGGACGCTTGTCTTTTGGGACTGCCTAGCGCCGTATGTAAATAGCCGGTGTTCTGCTAGAAGGGTAAAATGGAAGAGGCGTGTTTGTGGAGTAGGAAGTGTAGAGAGGCTATCCAGATGTCACAAACGGCTGTTCGGGACGAGGAGATCCTAGGCCACAACAAACAACAACACAAGAGGAGAAGATGATGTAAGGGGTTGATTTGAAGTCGGGGTTGATCAGACCGATATCTTAAGTCAAGGAAGACTGTGAACAGCAGTTCCTAGATTGGATAAAGGTGGATAGCCTAAGGCATCCCTACTGCGCCGCAGCACCTATTTATATACATGAGAAAGAGCATGGACCAAGTATCAGTGGGACGGGAACGCGAGGTATAGACTTGAGAAAGGTCCTATGTGTCCTTATGGAGACCGTGGTAAAAGTACAATACGTAAGCGGATTCGTAACAAAGACTAGCGCAAGCTTTTAAGATCAACCACCATGACTTCCAAAGGAAAAGAAGTAGTAGGACGAGTTCCACATGGAACCAACTATCTACCTATCTTGAATCAGTACGTAAATGGAGGACGACAAATCAGATGAACATCGAAAGGAAACTGGGTATATGTAGGAGGAACAGAAAGCGGTGATACACTAGAGATGTCTCTAAGTGCCGAGCGCAACACCAAAACAACCTCTAGTGCAGGGGGTGCTGGAGCTAGTATCTGATACACAAGGAATCATTAGTCATGACCTGAGAAGGCGAGGGCACACTGAAGAGTAATGAGGAGGGTGAGATTAAAGCGCCCGAACGGTTTCGGGACTGCACCAAACACCGACCAAATGTTCGGTCGGTTGAGTTGGGTTGGGGATTTGGTCGGTAACAAGAAGGTAGTGTTGCGATCAACAACTACATGATTCAAGAGTCACATGGGACTCTGACAATATATGAAGACGGGAGAGGGGTACGAGTGAGGAGACGAGTACGAACGTGAACAAGGCCAAACGACGAGGAGGACAAGTTTGCAAAAGTCGGTGAAGACAATTTCAATGATTGAGACAAGTGCAAATGAGCTCTGAACTATGGGGTGAAAAAGCTGGTTTATTCCAGAGTTGTATGTAGGTTTTTATAGTAAACAGAGCCCCTAAGTAAAATATTGAACGAGAAATGAGAGTAAATGCCGAACGGGCGCCAAGCCCTAGCGAACAGAGAAGATAAGAAGGTAGGTGAGATGTCCATATGGGTTCCGAAGGTGATAAGGTAAAAGTTAATCAGCGATGGTGAAATCCCGACTGTTCGGTATCCGTTGTCCAAGCATAGGTAGCAGGAACAGGTGTTGGAGAACCAATGAAAATAAAGAAGAAGTAATATACGACCAGGGTGGCCAAGTAATGGTGCAAGATTGTGTTCGACCGACCATGCGGAAGTTGGGAAGATAAGCAATAAGGACCGACCAACTCACAGAGCACATTGGCCGAAACAGACTACTGGCTCTAATCTCGTAAACTCCTATTGTAACACTCCTGTGCGGTCATGGTAAGTACATGAAGTGTGGGCAAACTGACCCAAGTGCTGCCAAACGTCCTTCGGTGGCTTGCGGTCAGTCGGGTTGGGACCGACCGTGTTTGGTGCGAGTTGGCATCTTCGATACTCATCTAGAGCTGTTTGGTATCTCCCCAAAGCTTCCCAAATACCTCTCTTGGACCCTAGCACGGGTGCATGCTCATTAGTGGGAAAAAAGTAAATGCCTCGCTTGTAGCCTAAGAAGATAGGAAAGCACCATTAAGAATGGTAGCCACCTTAATCACCAGAATCCCATCACAGGAATTGTCACAAGGACCAGTAGATAATCCAAAAGAGGATATCAAAGAGGGAGTCATACCCAAAGAGGCAGTAACACCAATTGATGAAGAAGACCCAGAACCGCCAAAGAATCCCCCAACCCCACCAAAACAACCAAACCCTGGACCTAGCAACCCAAAGGAACCAGATCCCACTCCACCTCCGAAGAAACCCCAAGGAGATCCTTCCGGAAATCCAAATCCAAAACCACCAGTAGATGATTTAGATGATTCAGACGACATGTCAGACAAACTCAACAAACTCAAGGACTATGACGGAACAAGGACCAAGTACAGAGAATGGATATATGAATGCCACATGTACATCACCGCCAACCTCACCAAGTTCACCGACGACAAAGCCAAAATCTTATTTGTGCTATCATACATGAGAGAGGGAACTGCCTCAATGTATGCCCAAAGATATTACTACAATCAAGAACTCAGGGATTGGAAGGCAGGAGAAACCAAACTCACATGGGGCAAGTTCAAATACTTCTTGAAAGAACTTGCCAAAGTATTCAAGAACAAAGGAACCAAACAGAAGGCATGGCAAAAGCTGTTTACCATAAGGATGGGAAAGAGAACGGCAGATGACTTTGTTGCGAACTTCCAATAAACTGTTACAAACTGCTCGTTCAGTAACCCAAGAGTATCAGGTTCTTCCCTAGGTTGCACGGTAGACAGAGTGATGATGGGATTTCTCAACTGTATTAGAAGATAATACAGGAGCGTAGAGCGAAGGTCCTTGTATAGGATGATACAGAGGGATGAAGGTAGGTAGTAGGATGACTACCTAAGAACAAAGAGAATAGACTGAAGATCCTCAGCCTATTCTAGAAGCCTTATATACCATATAGGGTCTAGGGTAAGAGTCCATGATTCCTGAGTTATCTGTCTCAGGACTCCTGTGGCTGCCGTCTCTCTCAGTCAGCGCCTACTCTTGTACTTCTCTATTTGCACCTTTCCAACCAGGTTGTGAAGAGGTGCTTACCCATGCGCCCTAAGCCCATAGCATGTGAATGCCTACTACCCTGGTGCCCTTGACCCCTTTGTTATTCCTCTTCCGATGCTGAGTGATCCATCAGAGGGTCGGCTTCCAAGGACATGCTGAATACCTTAATGTATGCTCCACGGATGGAGCGGCCTAGTATCTGTTGGACTTGTTATCGGTATAGACCGGCTGAAAGGCCCCAATAGGTCAAGTCACAACACTAACCATAGCCAAAAGTGGATTTGATATGGAGTCCACAGTCGGCTACTTCCGTTGAGCCATACACCTGGAGATCCTCAAACAAATCTATAGACTCCTGGATATGCCCGCAACTGTCACAGACTGGATCAAGTATACCCAACACTTCAACAATCAATGGAGGAAGCTCCAGAGCATAAAAAGCTCCATGCCCACAGTACATCAGTAAACGGGCATATTTTCTTACCCTGCTTATCGAGCTTAGCGGTACTTGCATTGCTTGCGCAAGCGTCAATTGCTTGCAGGACCGCTTTAAGCTGTTGCAAGCATCCTGAGCTTGCGCAAGCTCAGTGTACTTACCAGCGTGTCTAGTAAGTAGTTATAAGTACCAGGGCTCGGATTGTAAGTAGTATAAGGAATGCTACTCACTTAGTAAGAAACCTAAGAGTTCACTGCAATCGAGTAAGCACCATAAGGTATTCGGATTGTAACATGTCGGCGCGCTCAAGAAAACAAACGATACAAACTACAATTGAAACGAGAGACTACAACTCATCGGCTCCGCTCAACAAATTCGACCTTGCGCCATTGACGCTTGTACTTTGGAACGTGCAAGGCCTTGAAAGGCGGCCCCTTGTGGTTCTTCGTCAGGACGTGCAAATGGTGTCCGTCGTCCGCGTAGACACGGACATGTACGTGGTCCCTCCTGTCTTGGGAGCGGTGCATAGCGGTGCTATGCATGAACGTCAACGCGCCGTCCGAAACGCACGCACAAGCAGACTCACCGAATACTCGCTCGTTCGATCTCTGCTGCTCTCACTCCCAGATACTTGAAGTATCGAGCAACAATGCCCTTAACCTCACGTTTAGTCGCCTGCTGATTGCGGTAGTGCTCTGGGAACGCCCAGTCAATGATTGGTCGATTCGGCCGTCCCATAGACAGGGAGTGCGCGATTCTGTACGTTACTTGCGTCAATACATCCGTCAGATGCTTTGCTAACGACTCACCCTTTGATCCAGGACATGATATGCTTGTTTCTTGCGTTCGAGTACGAGCGGTTGAGGTTCGAGGTCGAGGTTAGGGACGCGCTTGGTTGGTAGTGGTGTGCCAGGTTCAAAGTTGTCGTTGGTGTTTGTTTGTGCCGTGCTTCTTCTGTAATTTTCTCGCGAGAAAAAACTGAACGGTAAGGCATAGATTACGCATCGTCTGGCATCCGTAGCTATTCTATTCACTGCCTGCGGTAAAATGTCAGATAAATTAAATGAAGATGTTGCCACCGGACGTACCTAGTGCGCCATCTCTGTCTGTCTCTGTCTCCTATGAGTGGAATCATATGGTGCATACTCTGACATTTTTCTCTGTCCAGAACAAGACACGGTACATGATTGTACATGTCCCCTACGACGACGCGTTGTTCATGAGTACTTGATGGCTGCAAGTCTCCTGCGCCACGAAACCCGATCATTTTCTCCACGCATATGGGAAATCGGGAAGGGATTCCTTGGGGAGCCGGTGTCTCCCTCCGCGCATATGGGAAATCGGGAGGGGATTCCTTGGGGAGCCGGTGTCTCCCTGCAGCGGATCTTTGGATGATGACAAACATTGTCAGGTGATATATCCAGTAAATGGTTACTTACTGGAATTCTTCTGCCTCCAAGCTTTTCGTATACACCGGGACATGTTGAGAGCACTGGAACCTGCTGAATCGACGAGACTTGAGCATCTCAGGCTTCTCTGGATGCATAGAGTATGTGCCACTGTCGGATATCAAGGTGAGGATCTGCTGAATCTTCCCTCCATGTCAATTCTCCTTGCAACTCACTTTATCAGCAATTTGCCCAGAGAGTGTCGCAGAACTGACAATGGTCGACTGTTTGATTGACTGGGTGAACGAGTTAGGAGTTAGGCGATGGTTTGTCCGTGTTTGGTCTGGAGGTAGCCTCCTGCAGGCCCTACGCTCCAGTGCTCGGAATTCGGACCCTCGACCTGAGCGTCTTTGCTTCTGTGAGGGCTTGGATCCTGACGCCTGACGCCGCGCACGCGACTGAGCATGTTAGAAATGTTTGTCTTGGTATGTAGCTATCTACCATTTGTATTTGAAGGAAATGTCAGAAAGCTATTTCATTAGCATTATGATCAGAGAACTTGTTAACGTAGTAAGACTTGAAAGCGAACAGCGAATAAGTATGTTTGAAGTCGTTAGGAAGGAAATCCTTCCTATAGCAACCTATCAGGTGCGCACCCCACATGATGGAATCACAATGGATAATCGACGTCGTGCGTCTACCATGGCCATCAAACTCCGGCTCTACGACTCACATACCTGTTTGGTCACACGGTTCGTCACCAATGGGCAAGAACCATTGCACCAAGGCACAGGGGTAATAAACTCCATGGTCCGTGAAAGAAAGAAAAATAAGTACTTGCGCAACGTACAACCCACGCATTCCGGGCTTTGTTGGGTCCTTCTCCGCAAAGATGCAGTCCCTGCGGGCCGCTTCATGACGCCATGACGGGACAGAGTGGATCCGATGCTGATACATGCCCTGTAGGCCGGACATGTCGCTGGGTGAGTAAAACGTTGCCAGTGCTGAATGAACAACGAAGACTCTGCTCTTGAATGATGGACACTCGGAGATATCCACCTCGGAGGCAGGGATAGGTGCATCGGGGTATTTCTGGTCGTATAGGAACCGGCGGATGAGATCCGACAGATACAGATCGGGATGGCCGAGGTGTTGGGCCAAGCTCCGTACTGAACACGGGTATCCGCGTGCTGAAAATCGAATGATATACTTTAGCGATACGACAGCGATACAGAAATAGAACTGAGTTTACCTGCTTTCTTTGCCAATTTGATGGTGGCTTGGACTTTGGGACCGTCAAAGGGTCTAGCCTCGGGTTGGCCATCATCACCACTGGCGTCGTTGTGTTCAGCATTAAGTAATGGAAGAGCCGGTGGATCGACAGGAAGGGAAATGGTTTGCGCGAAACTTGACAGGCAAGGGCCCTTGAGCATGCCGCGCGCGTCGAAATCAACGCGCGCTGCACCCACTTTGTCGAGACGCTCATTCGTGATCAGCATCTGGCCTAGCGCGTTGAACCGACTTGAGCGTCGCCAAGGCTCTTTGACGGCCTTAATGTGCTTTGACTCCGTGATGGAGGAGCACAGCCCGTTTGGTGCACCGAACTCTCGGACAAGGTGATGGTAATGCATCAGCGAATGCTGACGCGGGAGCGAGAAACCGTTGGGCCGGACACCTGTCTCTACGAATATTACTCGGTGGGCATGATATCAGGCAAGGGCGTCCTGCATCACGATCAAGGTTTCTTCATCGAGAGTGGAGCGTCGCGCCAAGTAGCAGAAGTCCATAAACGCGCTGAGCACGCGGACCATCTGCGTGGGCACATGCCCTACGATCGCCGGTAGGAATACCTAGTGAACATGAAGTGATTGTTTGTATCAGAGAACAAGGACGACATACTTTCATGAGGGCTTTGGAGTCGTCACCCGTCCACTGTTTAAACCCTCAGCCTTGGTTGAAACGTCGTAAACCGAGGAATGACGGAGCCGCCGCGATGCTTCGATTGGTCAGCGCGTAAGGAAACAGGAGTAGTGGACAAAGGAAACCAAACGTACCGCCGATCGATATCTGCCAATATTGCAGCAGCCTCTGCTTTACTATGTACAATGCATATGTAGTCCTCGACCCAGGTAACGAGATGGTCTTTGAATGTTCCTTTGATAACTTGATGGAGCAAGTCGAATGACAGCAGCTCGTGAATGTCGGTGCGCGGGAATTGAGAAGTAAACGGCTACAGGGCCAAGTTTGGTCAGGATCATGGGTCAATTTAGTGATGTTACGCACCCGGATGTTGTCGATAACTCTGTAATCATTCCACAGATCTTTCATACCATACGTATCCATGAGGAGCTGTGTGTGCGCATGCGAACGTGGATCTCCGCCGCTATCTAGGTCATCGGCAGGAGCTAAACATCTAGAAGAATGATGTGAGGAAGTAGCTTGTACACACTTCAAGACAACACTGACCGCGGACACCAGTCCTGTACTATACAGGCAAGCATTACCTGTTCCGGATAGTCGGCAATGTAGGGCCCTAAACTGTAAATCACGCGGCGTAGGTGCCCATCGGCACAGCGCGCTATCTCGGGAGTGGTCATTGCCGGTCGCAGAGACTTAAGGATGTGGGCTAGAGAAGTATGGTAGAGTTGCCTTCGGAACTTGCGGAACACTGCGCTGGCGGCGTGCTCTCGATCGGCTAGAAAGTCCGGCGCAGGGTGAGCACTACTATCTATCAGAAAAGACAAGCTACAAACTTTTCGGGATAGCGAGGAACCCAACAAGGCTGACAGCACCACCATGAGCCTTCCGGATGTTGTTATGCACATTCCCGTTAGATATGTACAAAGGATAATACTCATTTTGCCCTGTCGCAACGGAGACGGTAGTCTTGTCCGAACCCAAGATCACAGGAACGAACATCGACCCGTGCGTTTGAGGATCGATCGCGATCTTATCCTGAGAGTAAAGGGTCAGCAAGTGATCTCAACAATGTAAATAACGCGCACAAACCGCTTGCCGCCAGGCCCAGTTGCCCGTCATGAAGTCTGTCCATGTGCGTTGTCCGTTATCGTTGTACTCTTGGATTGGGGCGTAATCGACTTGGCCAGTGAACGCGGGGTTGGCAATTTGATTGCGAAGAAGAAGGCGGGGGTCTCTGAACCACACGTCGTACTCACTGTCCATCCACGGTGGTACATTGGCATCCGGGCGAGCACCATGGTAATGCATCGAGAATGATTGCCAAGGCACCTCGCCATGACGGATGGAGTCGATCGACTCGTAGAGCGTGTTGTGAGATCCGAAGGGTGGATCGGGGTCAGACTCTGTCATCTTCCAAGAAGCCCAGATGTCGAGCAGGTTGTCGATCCGTGTTGCTGGCATTTGGTCCTGACGGTATAGAAAATCAGCGAGCTCGAACTGAGGGCGATTGATGAAAGGTGCCCAGTCATCTGAGGCAGGAGCGTCGACAGGTAAATGGGGAGGTTTCGTATTGGGTGGTAAGTCATCTCCATCTTCGTCGATGGGTGTGCCTAGGAGAATGATTTGAGCTCGGTTTCCAAACATCCAGTATACTTCAAAATAGCGTACCATCTAGCAAGCGGTGGTATCGTTTGCCAACGGGCACGTCATCTCCGTCATCGTGGACCTCCTCAATGAATGGTCGATCGGCGCCGTGTTTGGCGTCCCGGTGTTGTGTCAAGCCGCCTTTCGAATGAAATCCTCGACGACAAGCAGCCGTCGTGAGAAATGCGCACAGATAGCGGTGCTCCTTGAACACCATTATTGGAAGAGCTGTGATGAAGAACTGGAGATATTGGAAGAGCTGTGATGAAGAACTGGAGATGGAGATGGAAAGTGAGGAGAATGCACTGAGACGGCCACTTCAAGAAGGAAAACTGACGGACCAGTGAAGCATCGGTGCTACGCCTACGGTGCCCTCGGTCAGGGCGTCTATCCCCGCGGTGGAGCTCGCCTATAGGACTTGAAACAATCGCATATGCTGAATGTCGGGTAAAGAGACCAATTAATGCTAGAGCGGCGGTTGTCGCAGTGGAATTCAGACTCACCTCATAGCCGGTAGCGGCGCACGGACCCCTCAGAATTGAGTACTTATCCTTTTCATCTCCGCAAAGCAGAACCACTCCTAATCGAGCCCTCGTCACAGCACAGTCGTCCGCCATGTCTGATAGAGTTACACGCGCGCATAATCAGTTTGCCCATCCTGGCCTCCCCGACGTGAACTCGCAGCGTCGCACCCACAATGAAGTCCTAGCTGAGAAGCAAATTGTTGCTGAACGCAAGGACGCGGAACGGGAGACTAGAGCAGTTAAAGAAGCTAAGTTGAAATCTTTTAAAGATAAAGCGCACCGTGCGGCCACACGCACCGACTCTGACGCCAACCATCCACCCACAGCCTCTCAACAGAAGGTGCCTCGTCTGCCAGCCCCGAGATTGACGAGAAAGGATGCCTTGGCGGCGGGTCATCATGACGATGCTAAAGGTGAGCTTGTCTTCAACATCTAGTGCGGCGAGACATCTGATCGTTCAAGACGCAGATGTAGAAGATGATGCACCTGCACATGATGAGTGCCACGATTCCAATGAGAAAGAGAAGACTGGAGCGACGAAAGGGCCACCTTATTATCATTCCCCAGCCGAGTGAAAAGCTATCGCCCACAAAATTCGTGCCAGGAGGGCGGAGCTTGGAGCCATATTTGATGCTACCTACAAGAGGGTTCAGAAGAGGAAGGCACTTGAGTGAGTTATCTGTATGCCATATTCAAAGTCAAAAATATGCACACTTGCACACAGGGAGTCGCTGGAAGTCAGCGAGGCCTCATCCAAGAAGGCGAAGCCTGTGTCCGACTCTGCTAGGCCATTAGGACTGGAGCCTACTTGGCGCGAAGACCCTCAAATGCCTAGCCAACCCCGATGGGTTTTTCCTTCTGCGCCTCACCGCACCGACGGCACCGACATGGATGATAGGGGGGAGGGGATGCCGCGGCGTGCTAATCAGGTGACGCTTGACCAACGCCTTGCTTACGAAAGAGAGGCTTGCTCTGAGGCTATGAAGGCCGCAAGAGCCGCTCGTTGCTCTGCTCTGAGAGAGGTCTCCGGTCACTCGGATGAAGCACCCATGGCGGAGTCCGACGAGCTTGACCCAATCAAGTATGGAGGCCTTCGTGATGAGGACGATACCGCCGAGGTGGAGAACGCCCAGCTGGACCGTCACGACAGTGATGATGCCATATCTGTCAATTGACACCTGAACGAACCCGTGAGGCCAGCATCATCAAGGACGTGGGCACTGTCCGATCAGAACGCTCTGGCAAGGGTAAGCAAACCAAGGCCATACCTATGGTCAACATCATGGTCAACCGCCAGGACAAGACCACGCAGGCTCTCAAGGTAAGTCTGGCATGCCACTCTTGATTGAAAACGACTACTAACCGGTACCACTTCCGAGCCAGGGTAATCGAAGAGCTCAAGGGACCCCGCTGGCGACAGTCGAGGTCTCGGATGCGGAAGATAAAGAAGCGATAGCGAACAATGCAAAAGTGCTGGCGCGCAAGGTGAGTAGTTCTGTATGTTCATGTCATTCGAGTCGGCGTCACCCAGATGTCTTCATAGTTGATGGTCGCTGTTGGGGCATGCGCCATGGTTCCACAACGGGCAGCACGGCTTCCGACAGGCAAGGCTCGCCATCCTCACAACAAATTCTCCAACAAGGACCTTCCCGCTGGCACGTTGGACAAGTGGCGGCAATTCTACATCCCCATGTGGACAGATTACATTGGGACCCGACTCGATCCATGGGACACCGACCTTCTCGAACCAGCACAGGAGCTTTGGGACAAGATCTTCCCGATGATCCCACGGAAGTTGACCACGAAGGGCCCGATATTTCAACTTGTGAGTCTTTCAATGCTAGGCCTCGGTGTTGAGTTACTGATATATCCAGGGCATACAACGTCTCTTGGAATGGCGTGGCTGCTTTGCAACCGATGCGATTGCGGCTGTCGAGATGTACTGGAGTGAACAGTCTGAGGCCTTTGCAATAGCCGAGCACCGAGCCAGGTGGGTGGGATGGGCTGCTCCCAGGAGCCAGATTCGCAGGCAATGCCATTCCTATATAGCAACATGGACGTCGATCCATGGCTGGGGCAGTCTCCGGTAAGTTCTTGTGTTGCACAATGCGGCAGTAGCATCTCGTGAACATGACTGATATGTGACAATAGGAACTCGACGGCCCTTTCCACGCAAAGACCGTCTTGCGTTCCCTCACCAGCCATCTAAAGTCGATTGCGGCAATACCGCCTGACGTGAGACAAACGGTGCAGCCGATCGGTGCAGCAGCATTGGCCACTGCCGCGTATTGTCATATATCTCCCATGACGACTGTCTACAGTCTGACAGGTTGTTGCAGGCCGAGCGCGCTGTGCTGATGTGGTCATCAGGCACATTTGAGAAGCCCGATCCGAGAGACGTCAGATCTCACTTCTCGCACCACAAATGGGGTAACGTTGTCACGCGTACATCACATCTCTGAGGTCGAAGTCGGACCGAGCCTGGGTCAAGATGCTCACTCTCGCATACAATGTCATGGAGGAGGACAACCCCAACAACAGTGCTATTCCCTATTCAAGTGCTGAAGCTCGGGCCTCGAGCAGCCGACTTTCTGGACGAGCAATGTGTGTTGAGCCCGATTCGGAGCCCGAAGAGGTGTGAGCACGCTTATGGTTTGTCATCATTTTACGGGCTTGAACTCGGTGCTGACTGATTGTGATTGCGCGCTGATTTGCAGTGAAGCTGGTGGTTGGACATCGTCACGGCGGCGCGCTCTCGTATTCTCATATCCATGGAAACATATGTCATCTGTAGTAGTAGTAGCTAGTGTTAGCTAGTGTTATGAATATCATGCTGTTAATCCCCGAACAAACGAAAGAAAATGAACTAAAAAGTACAATATAAGATCTGTCGCAATGTATGCTGCTTACTACCCTTGCGGTAAGCTCTGTAAGTCATGTTCCTTACCTAGCTTGCGACCGCAGCTTATGGACTACTTGCAAATCACGACCTAGCTGATTACCCTTGCTGTAAGCTAATCGCGCTTGCTGTAAGCTACAGCAAGTGACCGTCACTTATTCCTTACAAGTTCCTTATACTGACGCTTATGGAATGAGACCTAGCTGATGATACTTGCGCAAGCTGCCGTCTTACATCACTTGCAATCCTTGCATCCCTTGCTCAAGTATCATAAGCACCCTTCAAGCTCGACAAGCATATATGCCCGTTTACTGATGTAACAACACAACAAAGCAACCCCTTCCGTTACAACTCCTCCAATGCCCCTGCCAGCATGAATAACTCAGTTGTGCCCATGGCAGTCGATGCACTACGCACTCCCCTCACTGAAACTGAAAGGGCCAGACCATGTGCAGAGGGTGGGTGCTTTTACTGTTGACAAAAAGGACACATGGCCAATCAATGTCCCACTAGGGGTTTGTCTAGGGTATCTGAAGGGTCAGCTTGATATGTTCAATCGAGTAGTGGAAAAGTGGGGAACAGCTCGACTCAAACCAGCGGAGCATCGGCTGGAAGAGGAAGCGGCAATAGAAGAGCATTCTCAGTGCGCACTTAAGGCAGTGGCAAAGAAGCGACTCAGGGAGAAGGTGGAAGCGTGGCGACAACTAACCTATTCAGGGCTAGACTCGCAGCTTGGCAGACCTACTCATCCGGCAAGGATGCAACTGTACATCCGGAGAAGCCTGAGGTTAGCAGAGAAGATATCCAAAGCTTTGTAGAGAAGCTTAGGTGGGATGAATAAGTGTTAAGACCTGGTCTTCACACGTGATGTATCAGGAGGCTCTTAACGTTGTTCCGGACGATAACTAGTTTATAGTCATTGTGGACCAAGCAATTGTAGTCTTACACCATTGCGGATGCATTCTCCTGCTTCATTGGCAATGTAGTGGTACACATTATCCCACTATGTGCATGCATCAGTAGGGTCCCCTAATGCAAAAATGACCCTGTAAAACTGGGGATCCAAAGTGGGATGCCCAAACACCTGTCAGACCTTGACAGCAAGGTGTGGTTTACCGTTTCCCGTTCGGTAAACAAGCTACACAATTTCCCACCAGATTCTTGCATCTTTTATGCATCCTCGGTGTCGCCACAATACCAAGGGGCCAGCGTATCAAGTTATGTTGCTGAATTATAAAATGACCTCCTAATGTGGAAATGGTCCTGTAAAACTGGGGATCCTAGCAGGACGCTCGATTGCCTGTTAGAATTCCTCTTGACAGCGAGAGGCCATGATGTGCCATGTCTGCGTAATAGAGGGGGAACGACCGTGCTCAACAGGTACTTCCCCTGCCTTCTTATCTTTTCACAGTTTAACAACATGCAGGTCGACATCTTGATTGGAGTGTTGTCTGGGTTTGAGGTTTTCCTTCCTATCGTAGTTTAACGTCATTGCGGACATCAGTCGGTGTCCTGTGTGTGAAACTGGTACCTGTGATGTGGAGGGTCCTTTCCTCTCCATCATCATTCGAGCTAAGGAGTTCCTCAACTCCCTTACCCTAATATTGTCCCCCAATGTCCCTGTATCCATTGTACCCCTTGTCTGGCCTGTAGTATGAGTTGGTATCGTCGTAGTTCCTGTCCTCGAGCACGTCCCATGTGTCTAGTTTGGCTCGCGTTCACGTAACAGTTCTTTCCACTGGTTGTGGAGGACAATGAGCTCATCTATGAGGATGTGGATCCGCTCCTGCATCTCCAGTATTTTGAGGTCCACTTGTAGATGGCAAATCTTGCGGTCGAGGTGCTCGAGCACCGTTTCCTTGGTGTAGTGTTGTCCCCCTGGTCCTTGGTCTCCCTCGCCCCTCATTCCTTCGATATCTTGGGGGCTCTTTGTCGTTGGTCGCTTGCTCAGCAGTTGTCCCGGAGAGCAGTCTTGTCGAGGAAGCGCTGGCCTCCTGGTCTCTCCGTGCCTGTTGCTGTACTGTAGTCCAGATGTATTTGGTCTGGGTAGTGGTGTCTCGACGACCCGTAATTGGTACTTCCCTGGTGGCCTCACTACACCATGGTTGGACGCAGAATGGGTCAACCTGAATGGGATGAGAGTGAGGGGTGTCGGTGTCGGACAAAAGGGCAGGAAGGAGCTCCAGATTGATGAAGGTGGAGAACTCGTCGGGGTGAATGAGAAGGGCGTGCTCTCTGGTGCCCCCATGTGCATACCAAGAGGTGACCCGATGGTCATCAGTGTAGGCCAGGACTCTGATCTGGTCGCTGGTGTCTGCCAGCCATCGTGGCAAATCGCTATTCTCGCTTCCTGGTTGTCCTGCCAGGACGTTAGCGAGCCTCTGCAGGGCCAGGGCAGTGGCCATTTGAATTACCATGGAGATTGTGGTATGCTGGAGTAGGGCATCTCCTAATCCCTCCAAGTCTCCAGGGTGCAGACTTCCACCACTGGCAGGGGGTCTCCCTCTTCCGGCAGCTGGTGCATTGGTTGTTGTTGGCCCCGGTATAGTTTCTCTAGCAGTCATAACCAGCTCAGGGGTAACCTGAGCTCAAAGTACTCCTTGGTTGCTGACCACAAGTCCTGGTCCACCTGTTGCTGTTGACTCTGTTGCAGCTTGTGGACCAGAGCCTCTTTCTTCTTGATCTTCCGCAGGGTGGTCGTCATTAGCTCCCTCAGCCCGTAATGGGGCTCTTAGTCTGGGTCGTGCCTCCAACTTGGTCTCGGGGATGCTGGTGGTGACAGGTACGGGTACTCCCTCCAATACACCTGGGTGGCTGCTTCCGCTAGGTTGTCCAATGTCATGGTTGGGGACAGTAAGGACAACATCGGGGGAGGAGTTCCTTGAGGGCGGTGAGGTTGTTCCTTCATCAATGAGCATGGCCCGTTCAGGGGAGTAGTAAGAGGAATTGTTGGATGTATGCTGGTGCAGGGAGAAGTAAGAAGAGTGGCTTGACATGCGCTGGAAAAAAGGGGAAAGGGGGTGTTGTTTTCAAGGAGGGCAGATTCTTCCTCCTTATATATATCCTTCTTAGACCTTAATCACCGCAGGTTGGGGTTTGTCTGGATAGTTTTCATGAAACTCTCAAAGAGCCTCATCGGCCGACCCCTTCAGCAGGGCAAAGGGCTCCCAGGTGTTATCTGCCTCAGGGTATCCTACCCACTTGACGAGGTATTTGGTGCCCCGCCCTTGGTGCCTAGAGTCTAGGACGGCTTCTACCTTGTAGTGCTCTTCCTCGTCCAGGACCTCTGGGAGAGGTTTAGGGTAATTCCCTCCATGAGCCTCTGTTTTGCGATATTTGGTCAGCAGGGATGCATGAAACACCGGGTGGATCTTCCACTGCTTGGGTATTTCCAACCAGTAAGCCAGGGGACCGATTCTTTCAGTCACCTGGAAAGGGCCATAACGCCTTGGTGCCAGCTTGAATTTCAGGTGAGTTGTCCAAGTGTGGGTTCCTTCTAACCAAACTTGGGTCCCCACTTCCCACTGTGGGAGTTTCCAATGTAGGTCCCGGTCTTTGGTGTGCTGCACTGCCATTTGTAGACTGGCTGCAGCTTCCTCCTGTGCTTCTTGGATAGACTGAAAATGCTCCGTCACCACAGGTACCTTGGTTTCTAAAGCTGAGTCAACCGAATACGATGGGTTGAACCCACAGAGGATTTCAAATGGCGATTTCCCAGTGGCAGAGTGTTTTTGGGTGTTGTGGGAGAATTCGGCAAAAGGGAGCAAGTCCACCCAATTATCCTGGTGGTAATTGCAAAAGATCCGCAGAAACTGTTTGATCTCCTGATTAACCTGTTCCGTTTCTCCATCCGTTGGGGGGTGATAAGCCGTACTAAGGGCAGGGGTAATCCCTAGCCCTTTCCATAGTTCTCGCATGAACTTTGCTGCAAATTGGGGGCCCCTGTCGGACACTACTTTGGTCGGTAAGCCGTACCGCTTGAACACATTATCCTGGAAAAGTGTTGTGGTCTCTTCGGCTGTGATAGTCTTCCTGCATGGGGTTATGACAATTCCCTTAGACAGCCCTTGGTTGACTACCATATTTATCAAGTCGTAGCCTCTGCTTTCCGGGAGATCCATTACGAAGTCAGTGGAGATAAACCGCCAGGGGACGTTTGTCGTTTCCAATGGTTGGATAGGCAGATGGGTGCTTTGCCACCAGTAATGGTGTTGTACCAGTTCCAGGGTTTTTGCTTGTCCTGGGTGTCCTGTGGCCATAGAGTCATGGTGCGTTTTGACAATTGTTTGACGGAGGAGGTCGTCTTTTAGGATACATATGTATCCATCTCTTCGTGTGATGCTGTCTTCATGTGTCCATTGTCCCAGGTTGCCTCTCATTGCTTGTGGTCCTTTTTCAAGCAGCTTTTTGAGGGCTACATCAACCAGTAAGTTGCGTTCCAAGTGTGAGTGTCGAATAAGCAAAAGGAGGTCTGAGGATACAATTTCCATTGCTCTGACATGTGTGTCTTTGCCTAGTTCTACCAAAGTTTTGCTGGATTCCGTGAAAAGTCTGGACAGGAGTCTGTGCTTTGTTATCAGATTCCACCCCCTCACTAAGGTCTGGATGCCTGGACAGAGCATCTGCGTGATTCATTGTTCCAGCTTTATAGTGGAGCTGGAAGTCGAATTGTGACAAAAAAAGGCTCCAGCGAGCTTGACATCTAGTCAAGTCTCGGGCCGTCTGGAAATAAATCAAATTATTGTGGTCTGTCCAGATCTCGAAGGGATGTCTGGCACCTTTGAGGTAGTGTTTCCAGTGTTCCAGTGCTTTGATGATTGCGAGCAGCTCATGATCATGCACGTCGTAATTCCACTCTGTGGGTGAAAATGACCCGGAGAGGTAGGCTACAGGATGCCAGTTGTTGTCCAGTCCTTCCTGTAAGAGGACCACCCCGTGCGCTAAGAGGGAGGCGTCGGTCACCAGTCAGTATGGCCGCATCGGGTCTGGGTACAACAGGACGGGTTTGCTGATGAAGGCTTCTTTTAATCTATCAAAAGCCTGTTGGCACGCCACCATCCAATTCCATTTGGTGTCCTTCTTGGTGAGGTCATGTAGGGGTCGGGCGACTAGTGAAAACTTGTTGATGAATCTCCAATAAAAATTTCCCAGACCCAAGAAAGAGCGGATGTTGCAAACCATGCAGGGAATGGGCCATTGTTGGATTGCCTCAATTTTTGAGTCCTCCATTGCAACATGATCTTTAGAGTTGGTGTACCCAAGATAGTTGAGCTTATCTTTATGGAATTCGCATTTCTCGGGTTTGAGGTAGAGATCGTTGTTGTGCAGAAGTTGGAGGACCTGCTTGACCACCCTAATGTGTTCAGCGGTGGTCTTTGTGAAGATGAGGATGTCATCCATATACACCGTAACTTTCTGGGCGAGGATAAGATCTTGGAAGATCATGTTCATCATGGCCTGAAAGGTTTCTGGTGAGTTAGTGAGCCCAAAGAACATTACTGTCGGCTCGAAGAGCCCCAGGGGCGTCACAAAAGCCGCTTTGGGTTCATCCCCTTTCTTTATGTGCACGTTATTGTATCCCCAGCAGACATCTAGTTTTGAAAACACCGTGGCCCCTCTGATGATGTCCAAAAGTTCTTGGATCAATGGCAGGGGACATATGTTTCTGACGGTGTGCTCATTGAGATGGCGGTAGTCCTGTACCAGGCGGAGCTTTCCATCCTTCTTGTTGATGAAGAAGAAGGAAGCTGCGCTGTGGGCTGTTGACCGATGTATAGTTCCTCTAGTAAGGTGCTCCTTGACGAATTTTCCTAGCTCGTTGTGTTTCTCTGGGCTCAGGGGGAAAATCCTTGGAGCCTGAGGTTTAAACAACAGTTTAAGATCGATCACATGGTCCCAGATGGTGTGTTTGGGGAGTCTTTGCAATTGTTGTTTGCTAAGGGTGTCAAGGTAAGAATGATATTCCGACGGGACGTGCCTCTTCAAGTTAGTCGTGTCAATTTCATCCTCTAGATCTTTGTCAAAGCTTGCAAAACCAGATGGTTTGGGAGCTACCTTCCCAATGACTGTTTTCTCCTCGCAAATCCCTGCACGGAGGTCAAACTGCTTTTGCACCTTCTTGGCGTCTTGTTCCGGAGTTTCGCATTCAGCTACCTTTTGTTGGGTATGCTGGTGTTCCTCCTTTCGTTTGGCCACCTCCTGATCAAGCCATTCTTGCACACGTTGTCGCCGGAAATTACTTTCGACCATGGAGATAAACAAAACTTTCCATTCCTCCTGGGGTAGTGACCACCATTGTTCTTTTGTCCACTCCCACAGAGGTCCTGCCGGTCAAGACACTAGACGCAGTTTCTTCCACTCGTTTGTCTTGTCACCGTGCAATTTCGCTAGCCATTCCTTCCTAGTTGGCTCTTCCCATGCCTTGGTAAACCCATGTGGTTGCTGGCAATTTCGGGGGCACCGATCAAAGTGTACCTCACGCCGCCTCCACCCGATGGAGGGGTTGTGGTATTTCAACCAATCTGTCTCTAGGAGCATGTTGTCTTTCCCTAGATTGGTGATAAACATTTGGATGTGTTCCGTGTGCATCCTACCTCTTCGGTCCTTGACAGTGAGGTTGGTGTCTAGGCCTCATTGTATGAGGCCCGCTGTGTTGATTGTGTTATCAATGTTCCAGATGCGAATGGGGTGGCTTAGCGGATAAGTGGGGAAGTTGTGCCTTTGCACTCACTGTTTGTTGACCAGAATCCCTTCGCAGGCCGAGTCGATGGCGACTCTGGCTCCAGCGCTTGTCCCCGAGTTGATAACCGCACATTAAGTTGGATGGGAGTAATGATGTGGCTGTTCATTGCTCCAATTCAAATACATGACAGCAGGGCATACTCAGTTTTTCCTCTCTCTTTGGCTGGTGAAGGAGAGGCTACGCAAAATCCTCCGCCAGTTCTACCAACATTTCCCTCGCCCTTGTCTTTCTGGCTTCTTTTAAGAGCACTCAAATGCTAGCAGTATCATGGACGGGTCCATTGCTTTGTCGTCCGTTAGGCGGTATGTAGCGCGTTCCATCGCGTTGCTTGGGTCCCCCTCTCGTGGGAGGGTTCACGTGTTTCAACGGAGGACCAGGTTGTGGTAGCCGATGGTGGTGGCCATCAGAACTCCCCTCCTCCAATCCTCGATGTAATCCTGGGTCATTGCCCACTAGAGATTCTTGACCGTCTTCATCCTCCATGTTAAGAGCGCGAGCTCTCCTATTTCCTCTTCCCACCGGTCGGTGCTTATATCCTCGAGTCGGTGGAACGCCTCTACATGGGATATGACAATCAGACACCCAATGCCCTGGTTTCCCACAGGTAAAGCAGTTGGGATTAGGCTTGCCATCATATGTTCGTTTCTGGTGAACAGCATCCCTTTTTCGAGAGGCGTTGATATCCATGTTGACTACATGGTTGTTCATTCTATGAGGGGCATTGGTGGAGTTGTAACGAGGAGTGGGTTGGAGATGAAAGCAGTCAAGGAAATCACTTCTGAAGGAGGTGGAGTTGGCGAGGATCGCCTTTTGAGCACTTCAAGCTCTCATGTGCCCATCCACCTCACAGGCCATATTGACCCAGTCCTGGATATCATCGTTTGGTGGCGTCTCCTTATCATAGATCTTGTCCATGACCTTTGGGTCTAATCCCCTTTGAAAATAGGGGATCTGTTTCTTCCCGGAGATGTCGGTGTCAGCGGCGATGAGGATGAATTGGTTGGAGTATTCATCCACCAACATTCTTCCTTGGGAGAAGGTCATAAGGGCACTTCATGCCTTGTCTACTTTATTGGACTCCTTGAACTGGAGTTTGAATTTGTCCAAGAAGTCTTTCCAGTCGCCGAGGTCCTTGGCGGGTTCTGCCCCAACAGTCTTGTTGAGGTAGTTCTCTGCCCATACACCTGCCATTCTGTATCTCATGCACGAGAGAACAAGGGAGATCCAGTCATGGTCCATTTTATAACGGTCTGATTCTGCTGTGAAAAGAAGGAGGCACTGTAAAAGGAATTTCTGCGATTGCGTCCTATCGCCTGAGAAATTGTCTGGGAGTTTGACCTTGCCTCTTCCAGGTTGTGTACCTGTGGCAGGGGGGTCAGTTGGTCCTGGTGCCGACATGTTGGTATTGTTTTGGGTGTCAACCGGTGTTTGAATATCCAAGGGATCGGATTCGGGTGATTCTTCTTCTTCTTCTTCTTCTTCTTCTTCTTCTTCTTCTTCTTTTTTTTCTTCTTCTTCTTCCAGGATTACTGGTTTGGGCTCTCTGTACTGGGGTGGTGCTACCCAGTCATTTTGAATCTCGTCCCAAGCCCACTCTGCTTCTGTTCCGTCCTCTTTTATGAAAAAGTATTGTCCTTCTCTGAACAAGCAGTTATCAAAATTTGGCGGAGCTGCCTGATGTGTGTTGGAGTAATACTAATGAGCTCCTTGCTGATGGATAGGACGATTGTTTTGGTGGAATAGATTATCGATTAGTCTAGTGCCTGGTGGATATCCTAGGCCTAGGTCTTGCTCCAGGGTGTGTGCAGTAATGCTCTTCAGTGGGGGTCTAAGCCACTGATAAGGGTTGTAAGAGAGGGTGTGGCAGCAAGCAAGGTTTTTTGTGCAAGGTAGGGGAAAGAGCGATTCTATTCTAGTGTTACAAACTGCTTGTTCGATAACCAAAGAGTATCAGGTTCTTCCCTAGGTCACACAGAGAGTGGGTTGATAGTAGAAGTCTCGACTGTATTAGGGAATAATACAGGAGCGTATAGCGGTGGGGGTGTCCGTATAGGAAGATACAAACAAACAAAGAGAATAGACTGAAGATCCTTAGCCTATTCTATGGGCCTTATATACTGTATAGGGTATAGGGTAAATGTCTGTGCTTCCTGAGTTGTTATGACTTGACTTATCGGGGCCCTTCGGCCATCTATACCAATCACAAGTCTAACAGATACTAGGCAGCTCCACCATGGAGTGTACATAAAGGTATTTGGCATGTTCTTGGAAGCCGACACTCCAATGGATCACTCAGCATCAGAGAGAGGAGTACTAAAGGAGTACACAGCAGAAAGCAGTAGGATGCACATGTTATGGGCTTAGGGCTTATGGGTAAGCACCTCTTCGTGACCTGGATGGGAAGGCACAAATGGAGAAGCACAAGAGTTGGCGCTGACTGAGAGAGGTGGCTGCCACAGGCAACCTGAGAGGGATAACTCAGGAAGCATGAATTCTTACCCTATGCCCCATATAGTATATAAGGCCTATAGAATAGGCTGAGGATCTTCAGTCTATTCTCCTTTGTTTCTGCGCAGTCTTCCTACTGCGCACCCCTGCTATACACTCCTGTATTATTCTCTAATACAGTCAAGACTTCCGTTACCCAAACCACTCTGCGTGCGACCTAAGGAAGAACCTGATACTCTTGGGTTACTGAACGAGCAGTTCGTAACATGAGTTATCCATCTCAGGATGCCTGTGGCTGCCGCCTCTCTCAGTCAGTGCCAACTCTTGTGCTTCTCCATTTGCGCCTTTCCATCTAGGTCACGAAGAGGTGCTTACCCATAAGCCCTAAGCCCATGACATGTGAATCCTATACATCTTCCGCTGCATGCTCTTTTAGTACTCCTCTCTCCGATGCTGAGTGATCCATCGAAGGGTCGGCTCCTAAGGACATGCCGAATACCTTATTGTATGCTCTATGGTAGAGCCACCTAGTATCTGTTATACTTGCCATCGGGTGGACTCAGTAGACTAAGCTGAATGGCTCCTGATAGGTCAAGTCATAATACAAGCCTGGTATTACCCATTGCCCTGATGCTCTGTCCCAGTGTTCAGACCTAAAATGGGGGGTGAAATTGGACAACACAAACCAAACATTGCTAAACCCACAATTATTTGTCAAAAGGGCAACAGGATGAGGCACAATTGAACTAATAGATAAACAACTCTGACAAAAACTAAAGGAAGTGACAGCAAAAGATAAAGAAGTGACAGAGGCAATGGACATCATAAAAGCATCTGGACCAAGAGTGTTAGCCAAAGGGTTACAGAAGTGGAACTACAAAGACAAACTCATCTGGCATCAAGGGAAAATATACATACCACCTGACGATGACCTAAAGAGAAACATAATCAGGATGTACCATGACTCTATTGCAGCTGGACATCCCAGAAGATAGAAGACATATGTCCTAGTCTCCGACAACTTCTGATGGCCAGGAATATCCACATTTGTCAAAGACTACATAACAGGGTGCCCCACATGCCAGAACACCAAGAATATCATGCATCTCACATGAGTCCTGCTAATGCTGAATGAAGTACCCAAAGGACCTTGGCAAACAGTCACAATGGACTTCATCACAGACTTACCACGAGTTGGACCTTATGACTCCATCCACATAACAGTGGACAGAAGCACGAAAGGGGTTGTGTATACACCATGTGCCAAAACCATAGATGTGGAAGGAACAGCTGACCTCTACATGAAGAATGTCTGGAAACGATATGGACTACCAGAAAAGATCGTATCAGACAGAGGACCACAGTTCGCTGCCAGATTCACCAAGGAGCTTTGGAAGAAACTAGGAGTAACTACGGCACTAAGCACCATGTACCACCCAGAAACCGATGGAGAAACCGAAAGAGTTAACCAAGAACTTGAACAGTACCTCAGGGCCTTCTGCAACTATGAACAAAACAACTGGCCAGAACTTCTCCCCTATGCAGAATTTGCACATAATATACACAAACACTCTGTAACGCACCAATTGCCATTCCAACTCCTGTATGGGTTTAACCCCTCCTTCATGCTGCAGATTGAACCAAGGTCGGACATTCCCAGCATAGAACAGCGATTGGAGAACCTAGCTCAAATAAGAGAAGAAACGAAAGCTAGCCTAGAAGTTGCTGCAGAATTGATGAAGAGAAAAACCGTGGAACACAAGGTCAAATTAGAAGAAGGACAAAAAGTCTGGCTTTCTAGAAAGAACATTATGACAACCCACCCAAAAGATAAGCTAGCACCGAAACTGCATGGACCGCTGATGAGCATGCACCCACGCTAGGGTCCGAGGGAGGTATTTGGGAAGCTTTGGGAACAGGCCGACCAGCTCTAGACGAGTACCGAAGACGCCGACTCGCACCGAACATGGTCGGTCCCAACCTAACTGACTGCAAGCCACCGAAGGACGTTCGGCAGCACTTGGGTCAGTTCGCCCACACTTCATGTACTTACCATGACCGTACAAGAGTGTTACGATAGGAATTTATAAGATTGGAGCCAGTAGTCTGTTTCGGCCAATGTGCTCTGTGAGTCGGTCGGTCCTTATTGCTTATCTTCCCGACTTCCGCATGGTCGGTCGAACGCAATCTTGCACCATTACTTGGCCACCCTGGTCGTACATTACTACTTCTTTATTTTCATTGGTTCTCCAACGCCTGTTCCTGCCACCTACGCTCGGACGATGGATACCAAACAGTCGGGATTTCACCATCGCTGATTAACTTTTACCTTATCACCTTCAGAACCCATATGGACATCTCACCTACCTTCTTATCTTCTCTGTTCGCTAGGGCTTGGCGCCCATTCGGCATTTACTCTCATTTCTTGTTTGATATTTTACTTAGGGGCTCTGTTTACTATAAAAACCTACATACAACTCTGGAATAAACCAGCTTTTGCACCCCACAGTTCAGAGCTCATTTGCACTTGTCTCAATCATTGAAATTGTCTTCACCGACTTTTGCAAACTTGTCCTCCTCGTCGTTCGGCCTCGTTCACGTTCGTACTCGTCTCCTCGCTCGTACCCCTTGTCCATCTTCGTACATTGTCAGAGTCCCGTGTGGCTCTTAAAGCACGTAGTTGTCGATCGCGACACTACCTTCTCGTTACCGACCGAATCCCCGACCCGACCGACTGACCGAACATTCGGTCGGTGTTTGGTGTAGTCTCGAAACCGTTCGGGCGCTTTAACCTTACCCTCCTTGTTACTCTTCAGTGCGCCCTCACCTTCTCAAGTCATAACTAACGATTCCTTGTGTATCAGATACTAGCTCCAGCACCCCCCTGCTCTAGAGGTTGTTTTGGTGTTGTGCTCGGCACTTAGAGCCACCTCTAGCATATCAGTGGTGATATGCTAGAGGTGGCTCTAAGTGCCGAGCACAACACCAAAACAACCTCTAGAGCAGGGGGTGCTGGAGCTAGTATCTGATACACAAGGAATCGTTAGTTATGACTTGAGAAGGTGAGGGCGCACTGAAGAGTAACAAGGAGGGTAAGGTTAAAGCGCCCGAACGGTTTCGAGACTACACCAAACACCGACCGAATGTTCGGTCAGTCGGTCGGGTCGGGGATTCGGTCGGTAACGAGAAGGTAGTGTCGCGATCGACAACTACGTGCTTTAAGAGCCACACGGGACTCTGACAATGTACGAAGATGGACAAGGGGTACGAGCGAGGAGACGAGTACGAACGTGAACGAGGCCGAACGACGAGGAGGACAAGTTTGCAAAAGTCGGTGAAGACAATTTCAATGATTGAGACAAGTGCAAATGAGCTCTGAACTGTGGGGTGCAAAAGCTGGTTTATTCCAGAGTTGTATGTAGGTTTTTATAGTAAACAGAGCCCCTAAGTAAAATATCAAACAAGAAATGAGAGTAAATGCCGAATGGGCGCCAAGCCCTAGCGAACAGAGAAGATAAGAAGGTAGGTGAGATGTCCATATGGGTTCTGAAGGTGATAAGGTAAAAGTTAATCAGCGATGGTGAAATCCCGACTGTTTGGTATCCATCGTCCGAGCGTAGGTGGCAGGAACAGGCGTTGGAGAACCAATGAAAATAAAGAAGTAGTAATGTACGACCAGGGTGGCCAAGTAATGGTGCAAGATTGCGTTCGACCGACCATGCGGAAGTCGGGAAGATAAGCAATAAGGACCGACCGACTCACAGAGCACATTGGCCGAAACAGACTACTGGCTCCAATCTCGTAAACTCCTATTGTAACACTCCTGTGCGGTCATGGTAAGTACATGAAGTGTGGGTGAACTGACCCAAGTGCTGCTGAACGTCCTTCGGTGGCTTGCGGTTAGTCAGGTTGGGACCGACTGTGTTCGGTGCGAGTCCGTGTCTTTGGTACTCGTCCAGAGCTGGTCAGCCTGCTCCAAAGCTTCACTAATACCTTCCCCGGACCCCATAGCAGGTGCATGCTCATCAGCGGATTGAAACCATAGAGGATTTCAAATGGTGACTTCACTGTGGGAGAGTGTTTCCGGGTGTTGTGGGAGAATTCTGCGAAAGGGAGCAAGTCCACCCAATTGTCCTGATGGTAGTTGCAAAAGATTTGCAGGAACTGTTTGATCTCCTGATTGACCCGTTCTGTTTCACCATCTGTTTGAGGGTGATAAGCCGTACTAATGGCAGGGGTAATTCCCAGCCCTTTCCATAGTTCCCATGTGAATTTGGCCGCAAACTGTGGGCCTCTGTTGGACACTACCTTAGTTGGCAAGCTGTATCGCTTAAACACATTGTCCTGGTAGAGCAACGTGGTCTCTTCGGCCGTGATGGTCTTCTTGCATAGGGTTATGACGATGCCCTTTGTTAATCCTTGGTCGACTACCACATTAATGGAGTTGTATCCTTTGCTTTCTGGGAGGTCCGTTACAAAGTCAGTGGAGATAAAACACCATGGGACGTTTGTCGTTTCCAGTGGTTGAATGGGCGGATGAGTCCTATGGGGAAGATTCTTTGCGGACTGACACACCGCACAGCCATCCACATATTGATGAACGAACTTTGTCATGCTCTGCCACCAATAATGGTGTTGTACCAGTTCCAGGGTTTTCGCTCATCCTGGGTATCCTGTGGCCATGGAGTCATGGTGTGTTTTGACAATTGTTCGACGGAGGAGGTTGTCTTTTGGGATGCATATGTATCCGTCCTGTCGTGTGATACCATTTTCGTGTGTTCATTTTCCCAGGTCGCCTTTCATTGCTTGTGGTCCCTTTTCAAGCAGCTTCTTGAGGGCCACATCAACCAGTAGGTTGCGTTCTGAGTGTGAGTGTCGGATAAGTGAGAGGAGGTCTGAAGATACGATTTCTGTTGCCTTGATGTGCATGTCTTCGCCTGGTTCTACCAAAGTTTCGCTAGATTCCATAAAAAGTTTGGACGGGAGCAGAGTCTGTGCTTTGTTATCAGATTCCACCCCCTTATTAAGGTCTGGACACCTGGACAGAGCATCAGCGTGATTCATTGTTCTCGCTTTGTAGCTGAGCTGGAAGTTGAATTGTGACAAAAACAGACTCCAGTGAGCTTGACGTCTAGTCAAGTCTCGGGCTGTCTGGAAATAAATCAGATTTTTGTGGTCTGTCCAGATCTTGAAGGGGTGTCTGGCACCTTTGAGGTAGTGTTTCCAATGGTCCAGTGCCTTGATGATTGCGAGTAGTTTGCAATTGTGCACATCATAATTTTGTTCTGCGGGTGAGAATGACCTGGAGAGGTATGCTACAGGATGCCAGTTGTCGTCTGGCCCTTCTTGTAAGAGGACCGCTCCGTATGCAGAGAGGGAGGTGTCGGTTACCAGTCGGTATGGCCGCATAGGATCGGTGATGAGCAGGCACCCGCGCTAGGGTCCGAGGGAGGTATTTAGGAGGCTTTGGGGAGATACTGAACAGCACTAGACGAGTACCGAAGACGCCGACTATTACCGAACACGGTCGGTCCCTACCCGACCGACCACAACCCACCGAAGGACGTTCGGCAGCACTTGGGTCAGTTCGCCCACACTTCACGTACTTACCATGACCACACAGGAGTGTTACGATAGGTGTTTACGAGATCGGAGCCAGTAGTCCGTGTCGGCCGATGTGCTCCGTGAGTCGGTCGGTCCTTATCGCTTATCTTCCCAACTTCCGCGTGGTCGGTCAAACGCGATCTTGCACCATGACTTGGCCACCCTGGTCGTACGTTACTTCTTCCTTATTTTCATTGGTTCTCCAATGCCTGTTCCTGCTACCTACGCTCGGGCGACGGATCCCGAACGTTCGGGATTTCGCCATCGCTGATTAACTTTTACCTTATCACCTTCGGAACCCATATGGACATCTCACCTACCTTCTTATCTTCTCTGTTCGCTAGGGCTTGGCGCCCATTCGACATTTACTCTCATTTCTCGTTCGATAGTTTACTTAGGGGCTCAGTTTACTATAAAAACCTACACACAACTCTGGAATAAACCAGCTTTCGCACCCCACAGTTCAGAGCTCACTCGCACTCGTCTCAACCATTGAAATCGTCTTTGCCGACTTTCGTAAACTCGTCCTCCTTGTCGTTCGGCCTCGTTCGCGTTCGTACTCGTCTCCTTTCTCGTCCCTCTCGCCCGCCCTCGTATATTGTCAGAGTCCCGTGTGGCTCTTGAAGCACGTAGTTGTCGGTCGCGGCACTACCTTCTCGTTACCGAACGAATCCCCGACCCGACTCTACCGACCGAACGTTCGGTCGGTGTTCGGTACAGTCCCGAAACCGTTTGGGCGCTATAATCTCACCTTCCCCATTACTCTTCACAGTGCGCTCTCGATTTCTACAGTCGTAGCTAACAATTCCTTGTGTATCAGATACTAGCTCCAGCACCCCTGCTCTAGAGGTTGTGTTTTTGGTGTTGTGCTCGGCACTTAGAGCCACCTCTAGCGTATCATCGGGTTACAACAGGACGGGTTTGCTGATGAAGGCTTCTTTTAATCTATCAAAAGCCTGTTGGCAAGCCACCGTCCAATTCTATTTGGTGTCCTTCTTGGTGAGGTCGTGTAGGGGTCAGGCGACCAGTGAAAACTTGTCAATGAATCGTCGATAGAAATTCCCTAGACCTAAGAAAGAGCGGATATTGCGAACCGTGCAGGGAATGGCCCATTCTTAAATTGCCTCAATCTTTAAGTCCCCCATTGCGATGTGATCTTTAGAAATGGTATATCCGAGATAGTTGAGCCTATCTTTGTGGAATTCGCATTTCTCTGGCTTGAGGTAGAGATTGTTGTTGCACAGGAGTTGGAGGACTTGTTTGACCACCACGATGTGCTCTGCAGTGGTTGCCGTGAAGATGAGGATGTTGTCCATGTACACTGTGACCTTTCGGGTGAGGATAAGATCTTGGAAGATCATGTTCATCATGGCCTGGAAGGTTGCTGGTGAGTTAGTGAGCCTAAAGAACATTACTGTTGGTTCGAAGAGCCCCAGGGGCGTCACGAAAGCCGCTTTGGGTTCATCCCTTTCTTTATGCGCACATTATTGTATCCCCAGCAGACATCTAGTTTTGAGAACACTGTAGCCCCCTTGATGATGTCCAAAAGTTCTTGGATCAGCGGCAGGGGGCACACGTTTCGGACGGTGTGCTCGTTAAGATGGCAATAGTCCTGTACCAGGCGGAGTTTCCCATCCTTCTTGTTGATAAAAAAGAATGAAGCTGCGCTGTGGGCTATTGACCGACAGATAGTCCCTCTAGTAATGTGCTCCTTGACGAATTTTCCCAGCTCGTTGTGCTTCTCTGGACTCAAGGGGAAGATCCTTGGGGCCTGAGGCTTGAACGACGGTTTGAGATTGATCGCATGGTCCCAGATAGTGTGTTCAGGGAGTCTTTGTGATTGTCGTTCACTAAAAATGTTGAGGTAAGAATGATATTCTGATGGGACGCGACTCTTTAGGTCGGTCATGTCAATTTCGTCCTCTAGGTCTTCATTGAAACTCGCAAAACCGGATGGCTCGGGAGCTACCTTCCTAATGACTGGTTCCTCCTTGCGAATCCTTGCGGGGAGGTCAAACTGTTCTTGTGCCTTTCCGGCACCTTGCTGGAGAGCTTCGCATTCGACTACCTCCTGTTGGGTACACCGGCATTCCTCTTTTCGTTTGGATACCTCCCGATCAAGCCATTCCTGGGCGCGTTGTTTGCTTTTGATCATGGAGATAAACGAGACTTTGAATTCTTCTCGAGGGAGTGACAGCCATTGTTCTCTGGTCCACTCCTGAGGAAGTCCTGCCGGTTGAGAGACTAGACGCAGTTTCTTCCGCTCGTTTGTCTTGTCGCCGTGCAGTTTTGCTAGCCATTCCTTCCTGGTTGGCTCTTCCCGTGCCTTGGTAAACCCATGTGGTTGTTGGCAATTTTGGGGACACCAATCAAAATGCACTTCACGCCGCCTCCACCTGATGGAGGGGTCGTGGTATTTTAACCAATCCATCCCTAGGAGCATGTCATCTTTCCCTAGATTGGTGATGAACATTTGGGCGTGTTTGGTGTGCATCCTGCCTCGTCAGTCCCTAACCGTGAGGTTTGCGTCTAGGCCTCATTGTATAAGGCCCGCTTTGTTGATCGTATCATCGACGTTCCGGACGCGAATAGGATGACTTAATGAATAAGTGGGGAAGTTGTGTTTCCGCACCCACTGTTCGTTGACCAAAATCCCTTCGCAGGCCAAGTCGATGGCTGCTCTGGCTCCAGCGCTTGTTCCCCGAGTTGATAATTGCACATCAAGACAGATGGGAGTAATGATGTGGCTGTTCATTGCTCCAATTTGAATACATGATGGTGGGGCATACTCAGGTTTCCCTCTCTCTTTGACTGGTGAAGGAGAGGCTATGCAAAATCCTCTGCCAGCTCTACCAGCATCTGCTTTTCCCTGGCCTCTCCGGCTTCCTTGAAGAGTGCTCGGATGCCAGTAGTATCACTGACGGGTCTGTTGCTTCGTCATCTGTTAGGCAGTACGTAGCATGCTCCATTGCGCTGCTGGGTTCCCCCTCCCGTGGGAGGGTTCATGCGTTCCAGCGGATGACCAGGTTGTGGTAGCCGACAGTGGTTGCCATCAGAACTCCCCTCCTCCAATCCTCGATGTAATCCTGGGTCATTCCCCATCGAGGGTTCTTGACTGTCTTCATCCTCCATGTCAAGAGCGCGAGCTCTCCTATTTCCTCTTCCCACCGGTTGGCGCTTATAACCTCGAGTCGGTGGAATGCCTCTATGTGGAGCACGGCAGTCAGACGCCCCTTGCCCTGATTTCCCACAGTTAAAGCAATTGGGGTTAGGCTTGCCATCATATGTCCATTTCTGGCGGACGGCATCTCTCTTTTGGGAGGTGTTGATGTCCATGTCTACCACCTGGTTATTCATTCTGCAAGGTGTGTTAGTGGAGTTGTAGCGAGGAGTGGGTTGGAGGTGAAAGCGGTTGAGAAAATCGCTTCTGAAGGAGGTGGAGTTGGCGAGGATCGCCTTTTGAGTGTTCCAAGCTCTCATGCATCCATCTACTTTGCAGGCCGTGTTGACCCAGTCTTGGATGGTGTCTTTTGGCAGTGTTTCCTTATTGTAGATTTTGTCCATGACCTTCAGATCTAGTCCCCTTTGGAAATAGGGAACCTGTTCCTTGTTGGTGATGTCGGCGTCGGCGGCAATAAGGATGAATTGGTTGGAGTATTTGTCCACCAACATCCTTCCTTGGGAGAAGGCCATAAGAGTGCTTCGGGCTTTGTCCACCTTGTTGGACTCCTTGAACTAAAGCTTGAACTTGTCCAGGAAGTCCTTCCAGTTGCCAAGGTCCTTGGGGGGATCTGCCCCAACAGTCTTGTTGAGGTAGTTTTCTGCCCACATGCCTGCCATTCCATATCTCATGCATGAGAGGATGAGGGAGATTCTATCATGATCCATTTTGTAACGGTCCGATTCTGCTGCAAAAAGAAGGAGGCACTGTAAAATAAAATGTTGCAATTAGATCCTATCGCCTGAGAATTGTCTGAGAGTTTGACCTTGCCCCTTCCGGGTTGTGTGCCCGAGGTAGGGGGGTCTGTTGGTCCTGGTGCTGACATGTTGGCGTTATTTCGGGGATTCCAGGTATCGACCAGTGTCTGAATATCCAAGGGATCAGATTCGGGTGATTCTTCTTCTTCTTCCAATCCATCCGGTACTACCGGTTCGGGTTCTCTGTACTGTGGTGGTGGTACCCAATTGGCTTAGATCTTGTCCCAAGCCCACTCTGCTTCTGTTCCGTCCGCCTTTCTGAAAAAGTATCGTCCTTCTCTAAACAAGCAGTTGTTGAAGTTTAGCGGAGCTGCCCGACATGTGTCGGAGTAATACCAATGAGCTCCTTGTTGATGGATAGGACGATTGTTTTGGCGGAGCTGGTTATCAATTCATCTAGTGCCTGGTGGATATCCTAGGCCTAGGTCTTGCTCCAGGGTGTATAAGGTAACGCTCGTCGATGGAGGTCTATAATCTCCACCATTGAGGTGTTAGGACCGCGTCCTAACACGTGCTTCGCACGTGGACGGAAGGGCTGGTCAAGTGGTTCGCTTATGACATTGACTCTGACTTGGATTGCTAACTCATCATCATTGACATGCTGACGCATGAACTCTTACTTATGGTTCCTGATTCTTGATGTGGACAGACTTTGGTTCCTGACCTGGTTCCTGGTTCCTGATCGATCATGATGTGGACAGACATTCGCTTACAGATGTGGACAGACATTAATGATCCTATACTATACTTAGATCGGTGGAGTGCCTTAGCTTACAGATCTCGATCGTTGACTTCGGTACCTTAGAAGCGCACAGACCAGATCGAGATCCGGCCCTAGATACTTCTTTGTATAAATAGGCGAGATGAGCTTCTTAGAAGCCTCAGCTCGTTCACCTGTAATACACTCGATCTCTGCACTGCGCCAAGCGTCTGGTTACCTTCCTAACCCACGCTTCTGCGATCTCTGTCAGATCTGAGCATTGACTTTACACGGTCTGACGAACGCACGGATTCCTCTGCCTCGTCGTCTCGTCTCCCTTGGATCGCTCTCTCTATTCACCCACTACTACACAGGACTCGCCGCATATCGAGTCCTCAGTTGGTCTCCTCCCAGCGTCATCTGTTGGACAGGCGAGGATTCTCCGATTCCTCCGCATCACAAGGAAGACCTCGAAGATCACCTTCTGCTCCTCTTTCAAGAGAAGGCAGACAGTGACCCGAATTCCTACAGAGGATCCAAAGACGATCAATCGTCTTTATTCCTTGGAGTTTGCGGTTGTACGACTCAGTCGAAGTTTAGCCTAGGGATCCCCTTCGTGCTTATAGCACGTGATAGGTCTCCGACCTAACACTTGAACGAGCTCTTACATCCCTACCCTATTCAAACTGGATCCCCAACAACGACTCCTCTTATTCAACTCCTTGAATAACATTTTAGCAATAGCAGCAAGGGCAAACCAAGCAGGTCCCCCTTTAGGAAGAACAAACACTAGGAACTGCCGAAGTAGCACGACACAGGAACCCGACAAAGTATACTTGGGAGTAGCCACATTCCGGTTACAACAAGAAAAGGAAATCTATATCGACCTTCAACAAACTGGATACAGATTTTCCGGGCTTTGCTTCATTAGCGAACCCAAGACAGCATTCACCCTCACAGACAACGGCGAACCCAACGTCGTCAGGACAAAGCACACCGTCGAAATACACGACGGAAGACCAGACAACTTCCCCCCCCTTTATCGCCGATCTCAGAAGAACGATCGCAAGAAATATCGACGGAGACGGAATCCGAGCAGAACTCATCAAGAACCAGGATAATAGAGCCCACTACTCCATCCTCCTCCACTGGACCTTCACTACCACCTAGGCAGACACGCTGGAGACAGTTAACTCTCCACCAGTCCATACGGAACTCGAAGGACTCGTCTTCATCACAAGAGAAGGAGAGTTCACCCGAAAAGCTTATTATCTCAGAACGCTCATCTCCGGATACACCTTCTCGGAAATCATCGAACTCATCAATAGGATCGACATTGCTATTAATGAAATTATCAAAAGGGACCCAGACTTACAACGAGACTTACAAGCAGGAAGAAGACAGGCAGTACCCTTCTTCTTCAAAGAATAGGACATCACGGACACCCTCGACAAAGGATATCCATCAGACTACATCTCAGATCCAGCAGCAGTCTTCGCGGACTTACCCGAAGACCTTGACATCAATCAACTCTTCTACGACCCAGAGAACCGACACTTCTATTTTGGGGACCGGCTCGTTGGTATCTACAAAGAAGACGGACAAAGTATCAGAGACTTCCTCACGCTCAACAGGAAACCAGTCCACGCAGCGCCCACACTCTACCTCGAGAAACTCGCAGACTACGTTGCAAGGAAAACCTACGACAAGCCTGCATCATCGACAAATTGGCCTCGTCGCACACCAAGACCACACGTATCTACTCTACCCACAGAAACAGCCGGTGGATCTAGAGTCTCTAGAAGAAGTACCCCCTATCCATCCCCCGAACAAAGGACCACTTCCCAATCGAAGTTCCACACCCCAACATCGGACCAAATCCCTGAGCCAGAGCATACTCAAGCACCGAGTGGAAATCCAGAACCACCTAGAGATCCAGAGCCCTCGCCTGATCCAATGTTGACAAATCCTGGAGGTACTGAGTCCAAGGGACCGGCTATGGCCAAACCCACCCCCTTCGATGGAAACAGGAAACGAACCGAGCAGTTCCTCCACGAAATCGACCTGATGATCCTTGCCAGGAAAAAGGATTTCGCAGACAAATTTGCCAAAATCGCCTATGCATTGTCCTACATGAAGGGAGGATCAGCAGGAATATGGTCCAGGAATTTTACCAAAGCAAGAAACGAAAAGGACGACTGGAAGCTATGCATGGAAAGCGGCAGTCGGCAAGACATCAGTCCGAAAGCAGATCGCCACGGACTTTGAAGAATTTAACAAGGAGCTGGACGCCAGAGACAAATTATCCAGACTCAACCGAGGAAAAGAATCCCTCAACGCATACCTTCAGCTCTTCGAACAGGTCGCGGAACTCGCAGGAGTCGACCTGGAAACCAAGAAGGCACATTTCATGAGGGGCCTTAATTGGGAATTAGCGGAACGAATCTACATCGACCCGGCAAGCAGCGCCACTTGGGACGATCTAGTCAAGAAAGCCAAACGCCATGAAACACTGAGCATCGAAAGGAATCGAGCACGCGACCTCCGACGAGGAAGAACCAATTCTACACCCCTAGGACATTTTATGACGAACAAGCACCCGCTCGTCAGAAAGGGAAAGCCAATACGTCCCCATGGACGTAGACGCTGCAGAAATGGAGGCCGATGCAATTCGCACTCGATTCAAGAAGCTCAGCCCGGAGGAAAGAAGCAAGTTGGCCAAGGAAGGCAAATGCTTCTATTGCAAGAAACCGGGCACATGGCGCGCAATTGTCCCTCTCACACCCCAAACAGAACTTCCGCGGAAGATTCCAGCCCAAGCGCCGAATGGTACGCTACATGGAGGAAGAAGACGACGACGAAGAACAAGAAGAAGGAAAGAACCGCGTCAGCCCACATCCAACAAATGATGATGGGCCTCAGCGTTGAAGAAGTTGAGGAAGTTCGAGCCTTTAGTGACTCGAAGAATTTTTAAAGGCTCTCCCATCGGCAGCGGATGCGGAGAGAAGGATTCTTGCAGGAAATAGGTACGCTCCTCTGGCCAGTAAAGTCGCTGACCAAGAGCATGGACATCCAGATATATTGTATCTTTCGGAAATGAAAACACATGGTGCACCATCACTCCGAATCGAGACAATGCTCATAGGCAAGAACAGAAAGGCTGCAACCCAAGCTCTCGTCGATAGCGGAGCCACAGGGATATTTATGCACCCGAGATTTGTCGAAATGCATCAAATCAAAACACAGAAAACCCCCAATCCTATTCCGGTCAACACGGTACAAAACACCGAATTCAAAGGAGGACCAATTACCAAGTACGCCGAACTTAAACTAAAGTTCTAGGCGAAGAAGGGGGGTCGCATACGGAATCAGCAAGATTCTATATCGCAGAAATAGGAAGGAAGATGTCATCCTAGGAACCGACTGGTTGTTGGAACACAACCCAGAAGTCGACTGGCATGCCTACGGACTACACTTCACACGATGCCCACCCTCCTGCCTAATACAAGGAGGGCCGGTAACAGCCAAGAAGGCTGCAAAGGAAAACGGGAAATGAACAAACCCGAGTATACGGCGTCTGGAGACAGAGTTGAGGACAAACGACTACTCAATCCCCGCGCAAAAGCCAGGAAAAGGCAAGAAAGGCCGGAAAGTGGGAAACACTACAGTACCACATCCGCGGACAATACCTGAACGTCCGGAGTTCACAACTCAAAGGTTGAATGCAGAACGTCTGAAAGCCCGAGCCAGAAATTACAAGGCTCCGACATGGGCTGAAGAAGACGCTCAAGAGGATGGCGACGGTCTTCCGGCGCTCCCTCTACGGAAATCGAAGAAGACGGAGTCTACTGGTTAGATGCCTGAATACAGGAACTTTACAGGCACTAGAATTATACAACGACTCCGAAGAAGGCATGGATATCCATCGCGCCGAAACCACGGAACCCCATACGCCAATACACCGGCTCAGGGAAGTTCACCAGTTCGTCCAAAACTGGAAACAAACAAAGCACACCAACTCGCAACGACTTGCAGAAGAAGCAGCTAAAGGAAAACCAGAACTATCCTTCGAAGAAATAGTACCGAAGGAATACTGGGATTATCGGAAGGTTTTCGAAGGTCGAAAGAAGGGACAGCTACCACCCTCTCGACCCTGGGATCACAAATCGAGATCAAAGAAGGAATGGAACACTCGCTCCGACCCAAGTGTATAGTCTCAGCCCAGCGAACAAATGGAACTCAAGAAGTTCATAGACGAAAACCTCAAGAAAGGATTCATTCGGGAATCCAAGTCGCACATGGCATCTCCTTTTTCTTCATCAAAAAGAAGAACGGAAAGTTACGACCAGTAATGGACTATCGGAAACTCAACGAAATAACCGTCAAAAACAAGTACCCCTTGCCGATGATTCAAGAATTACTAGACCTATTAGCCGAGGCCATCTACTTTTCACTAATGGATGTCGATACAGGATATAACAACGTACTCATGAGAAGGAAGCGAAAAACTAGCCGCGTTCGTCACCAATCTAGGAATGTACGAACCCCTGGTCATGTTCTTTGGATTAACCAACTCGCCGGCAACATTCCAAACAATGATGAACACTTGTTCAAAGATCTCATCTACGCCGGTAAAGTAGCCATCTATATGGACGACATCCTCGTATTCTCCAAAACCATGGATGAACACATAGCAACAGTACGAAAGGTATTACAGATCCTACAAGATAATGATCTATACCTGCAACCGTCGAAATGCCACTTCCATAAAAAGAAAATTGACTATCTCGGATATGTTATATCACACGGACATCTGGAAATGGACCCCATCAAGGTCGCCGGCATC
Organism: Heterobasidion parviporum; assembly: GCA_002994785.1. Classification (NCBI taxonomy): domain Eukaryota; kingdom Fungi; phylum Basidiomycota; class Agaricomycetes; order Russulales; family Bondarzewiaceae; genus Heterobasidion; species Heterobasidion parviporum. The sequence goes on from PDUQ01000056.1 coordinate 135,580, forward strand.
ATGGAATGGCCCACCCTGGAAAGGTCAAAGAAGTACAATCATTTTTAGGTTTCTGCAATTTCTATCGCAGATTTATCAAGGACTACTCAAAAATAGCACGACCGCTATTCGAGTTAACACAAAAGGAACGCACCTGGGATTGGACACCAGCATGCGAAGAAGCGTTTCAAACGCTGAAACGAATATTTACAGAATCCCGGTACTTATGCCGGATACAAGGAACCCTTCCGCATCGAATGCGATGCTCGGATTCGCCACAGGAGCAGTATTATCACAAGTCGCCAAGGACGGAAAATGGCACCCATGTGCCTATGTTTCCAAGTCGCTCTCACCAACCGAACGCAACTACCCAATCTATGATAAAGAGTTGCTAGCGGTGGTTCGAGCGTTTGAAGCCTGGCGACACTATTTGGAAGGCGCCGACCACCCGGTAGACGTCTGGACGGACCACAAGAACCTCGAATGGTTCAGATCTAGTCAAAAGCTGAACCGTCGGCAAGCAAGATGGTCACTCTACCTCTCGCGTTTCGACTACAAATTAACGCACAAGGCGGGAGTCACTAATAAATCCGACGGTCTGTCACGGCGTCCAGACCATAAAAAGGGGGTGGAATTTGACAATTCAGGCGAAACACTCTTGGAACCGAAACTTTTCAATAAAGAATTCGACAGCTCAAGCGAAACACTCGTAGGAATAAATGATTCAAGCGAAACTCTAGTGGAGGTCAACGATCAAGACACAAGACGTGTGGGACCCCATCAAATTCTTCATATCAGAGCCACAGGTCGCGGAGGAGTCACAATAATCGATGACGACCTTCGGACAAGAATCATTGAAGAAAACAAGAAAGACGAATGGCTGCTAGAAACGCTAACCAAGGTCAAAGCTCTAGGACCTCGGAGCATGAAGAAAGGTTACAGGAATGGAACGAAGAAGAAGGACTGGTCCTTCACAGAGGAAAAATATATGTTCCTCGAAACGAACAACTTCGTCAAGAAATCATTAGGCTCAACCATGACAACCTAGCAGCAGGACATCCAGGACAAAGAGGAACTCTAGCCTCAGTAGGACAAGAATTCACCTGGCCAGGAATCTCGAACACGGTACATCAATACGTAGAAGGATGTGCGACATGTCAATCAACCAAGAACGACACGCACCCCACCATGGTACCATTACAACCCACGGAGATTCCGGACCGACCATTTGGAACAATAACCATGGACTTTATTACAGATCTACCGAATCAAACGGATACGACTCGCTTCACGTGGTCACCGACCGATTCACTAAAACTGCAGTAATAACCCCATGCAAGAAATCCATTGACTCGGATGGAACGGCCAAAATTCTACTAGAAAACACCTGGAGACGATATGGACTCCCGATAAAATCATATCGGACAGAGGAACCAATTCGCATCCAAAGTAGCGCAAGCTCTGCTTAAAGAACTAGGAATCAGATCCGCCTTGAGCACAGCTTATCGCCCACAACAGACGGCGCCACCGAACGAATGAATCAAGAACTAGAACAGTACCTAAGAGCCTTTTGCAGCTCTTCACAGGACGATTGGGCAGGATTAATTCCTTATGCGGAATATGCCCACAACATCAACACTCAGCCACGCAGAAGTCACCATTTGAGCTTCTCCACGGTTATCAACCACGGGCTTACCCAGCCATCATAGGAAACACGAATGTCCCCACCGCCGACGCTCGCCTCGAAGCTCTGCACCGCGCTAGGAAGGAAGCGCAAGCCAGCCTCGAAATTGCAGCCGAAGCCATGAGGATACAGCACGACCGTTATGGAACGGAACTGCCGCCTTTCAAGAAAGGAGATCAAGTATGGTTAGATGGGAAGAACATACACACGATCACCCATCAGAGAAACTCAGGCCCAAACGCTTTGGACCCTTCGAAATCATTGACACGATAGGAACAGTCAATTTCAAGCTGAAGCTGCCCAATAGCTGGCAGCGTATTCACGACGTCTTCCACGCTAGTCGACTCACGCCCTACAAGGAGAACGAAGTCTACGGACCTAACTACCCTAAACCGGCCCCGGATCTGATCCAGGGGCAAGAAGAATTCGAAGTCGAAGCAGTCGTCGGAGCTAGACGCTTCGGACGATGGAAGACCCTCCAGTACCTGATCAAATGGAAGGGCTACCCTGAATCGGACAACTCTTGGGAAGCCGCGTCAAACGTCACAATGCCAAGGAAGCCATTAACGACTTCTACCGGCGGCATCCTCGAGCAGTCAAGGGAATGGAAGCTTCCATTCTCCATCGAATTGGAGCACAACAGGGCAGTCGAAGAAGATCAGATCAAAAAGAAGCTCGAGAAGCATCCGATCGGAAAGAAGCTTCTCGCCACGGATTGGCTATCCCTCATCATGGAAGCAATCGACAAGAGGATGATGCAGCTCAAGAAGCGACCCCTGGTTCCTCGATCAAAAGTGCCACCTGCGTCAATCAACGATCGAGAAGCCAAGCCGAAGAAGCCCAATATAGATCTCTCTCGATCAAAGCCTCAACAGAACGATCGGACAGCTCTAATTGGCGGTCACAAGCATACCAGGAGCTACAAAAGCAGACCAACCGAGGTTTGGCATGGCCAGGCAAACGGCTATGACCCCCTTCGACCCCACTCTAACTCAAGTGGCCATTTACACGATCATCGCGACTCTTGCTCTCACCGCCGTTTCCATTGCTATCGCTTGTCCTCGGTTCCCTTCACGCGGCCGCCACCATTGGCCTCTCTTCTGTATAAAAGACCCTGCTGTTCGACAAGACATTCCCCAGCTCCCCAGCTACATTTGAATGTCCTTAGCAGCAGTCCACTTCCTCACTCACTCCCCCGCTACATCCTCAGCAACCTCAGAATGACTTCCCCCTCCCTCCTCCATGTACACCTCGAACACCCCCTCCCCCAACCCCTTCATCCTCGCACCGTCTCCCCGTCCCCCCCACCCCACCCTGACGACGACGACACCGACTCCGAACGCGGCGAACCCGAGACCATCCCGGACGAGGCCATGCCCATCGAGAACCCCGTCAGGGACATCGCCATCACTGCCTCCCGGAGCACATGATGGACAC